>CAUYPK010124240.1:0-29666 GCA_963574355.1 Loris lydekkerianus | reverse complement strand
AGAGGAAGGAGGCCTGCTTCAGACACAGCTTTGATCCAGCTCTGAAGACACTTGCCAGCTTCTGGAGCGGCAGAAGAGGCTGGTGGGAGACTTGAAAGTGAAGCTCACGGACACCAGTGGGCAGAGCCAAACCTCCCACATCCTGCAGGCTGACACAGGCCCAGCAGAGTCCCCGCCAGAAGCCTGGGAGGGCCACGCCTGGGGAAAGGGATGAACAAGACCTGAGTCTTCTTTAAACTGCACCCCAGAGCCAGCCAAGCTCAGTTTCTGCTGGAGTTGACCTGTGTGGTCCTTCATGCTGACCAGCCTGAGCAGGGACAGGAAGGACCCTCTGACAGGTGCACCCCCAAGTAAGCCAGTCACAAAAGACAAACACTGGGCGATTCCACTCAGGGAGATCCCTGGAGCAACTACCCTCATGGGAACAGACGGTGGAATGGGGCTGCCAGGGGCTGGGGAGGGATGGGGAGTTGGTGTTTAACGGGTACAGAGTTTCAGTTTTACAAGATGAAAAAAGGAGGGTGGTGGTAGTGGGTACGCAGCATTATGAACGTATTTAATGCCACTAAAAAATGCTTACAATGCTAATTTTTGTGGTGTTAATTTGGTCACAACAAAAAAGAAAAATATATACAAAGGAAAAGTGATGGTGATCCTCAGTAAGAGGATCAGTCAACATGATGGGCTTTTATGACCAGATCAGAGCTGTTGTTGGTTCATTGGTGGAGGTGCCATTACTGGGTAGTTGTCCTTCTGAGACCTGGGTATTTTGTTTATATATATATGTTTTCAGTCAGTGCAGTGGCTCGTACCTGTAACCCCAGCACTTTAGGAAGTCAAGGTAGGAGGACTGCTTGAGAATAGCAGTTCAAGACCATTCTGGACACCATAGCAAGACCCTATCTCCAAAAACAATAATCATCTGGGCCACTGCCTGTAGTCCCAGCTACTCAAGAGGCTGAGGCAGGAGGATTGCTCGAGCCTGCAAGTTTGAGGGTTCAGTTAACTGTGACGATGCCATGGCGTTGTTGACCAGGTGACAGAGTGAGACCCTCTCTTGAAAAGAAAAACAAAGGCCCTTGTCTTCCTTCGTGGTTCCTGGATTATAGCTCCCGGGGCCTGGGTTCGGAGTTTAGTCTTTTGGTGTAACATCAGGGCACTCCAGGCTTCAGAAACAGGGCTCTCCTGCCCTCCTTTCACTTGGCTACAGCAGGACTCTACTCTGATTGTTGGTCAAAAGACCCTCAAGCCAAAGAGGGCTTTGTGTCCTGCCCTACACACTGGAGAGAGAAAGGCTGCCCAGAGACAGGAGACTCTAGGCCAGGCCCTACTGGGTCCCCTCAGTCTGCCAGCGCCAGGCCCCCACCTAGTGCCAGTCACACTGCTGTGGTCATGCGTATGTAAAGAGGCCTCTGTAAAAACCCAAAAGACAAGGTCTGGAGCTTCCTGATGGCTGAACACACAGGGCTCCTGGAGTGTGGGGCCCAGGGTGGGCACGGGGGCTCTGCGTCCCCCCCATCCCTTGCCCTGCACACCTGTTCATGTGTTTCGTTTGTAATCTCTTTTATAATAAACTGATCACTTAAGTTAGTGTTTTCCTAGCAAATTAATTGAACTATGGGACTATGGGGACCTCCACTTGAAGCTGGTCGGTCAGAAATTCTGGGGTCCTAGACTTGCAGCTGGTGTCTGGGGGAGGGGATGTCCTGGGGGTTTGGCCCAGATGTGTCTCCACCCAGCTGGTGCCTGACGCACAATTTTGACTTTGGTGGCCAGTTAATTGAAACAAAAAGAAATGACATTACTATAGATGGGACGGGATAGAGGGGAAATATTTTAATGAAATACAAAGAGAAACAAGTAAGCCAAACTGTTTTTCAATGAATAACATAACCATAGGAAGAAGGGGACAAAATCAGCCCAAGATATTTGGACTATGTTACCCCAGGCTAAGGGCAAAACAGCACGGCAGAAATACTGGATTCTGCTTTACTAGGTTTTCTTTTCACAGACATATGAATAAGCAGTTCTAAAACTCTGTGCATGTTTAGGGTTGAATAACTAAGTAAATACTTGTGGATAACGGGGGGTCAGATTTCGGGGTCAGAGAAGGAAGTGACCGACAGGAGACGGGGCAGAACGGCGGTGATGCTGGGTGGGAAGGGGGCACAACGGCTTGTCTGTAGGTGGGCACACAGACACAGCGAGGCTGGGATACACAGATACTCGCAGTCTGACAGCTGAGTTCGTGCACTCATCCTGGAAAATGTGCTGCTCACCTCACTGCTGAATATCACTACAGGCACCTTTGAAATGCTCCCCTTGGAAGCTGTGCACCCATGCCAGCTCCTAATCCACCCTCCAAAGCAATTTTGGAACTCTTCTTCTGGAATGGCCGTCAGAGCTAGTGTGGTATTATCTTGGTGTCCTGAATGTCACCAAAATGTCTTCCTTTATCTTCAGGTAAAGATAAATGTCATTGGGGGCCAGACCAGGTGACTAGGGAAGGTGTTCCAATATAGCTATTTGTTTGGTGGCTGACAGTGCTGTGTGAGCTGGTGCATTGTCGTGATGGAGTATTCACGAGTTGGTGAACAGTTCAGGTCATTTTCATGCAGCCTTTTTGGCACATGTCTACCTGGTGGCCTCACTTGTCAGCCACTTCCACATCCTCTGTGTCCCACCAGTGAGTGCATCTGTCTTGTGTCCTGCCATGTCCAGAGCAGAAGGCAGGGCTAGCATGTGGCAGGACTCAGAGGTTCCAAGTTGAATGACCCCTTCCCTGGACAGGCTCTGGGTAGAGTGTGTATTGCTTTGGGTAGTATGGACATTTTAACAATGTTGATTCTTCCCAGCCATGAGCATATTTTTGGACATTTTTAAAAGGTATGTATATAAACTAAATATTATGGTTAACTATGTGTCCATGTGGCAAGGCCATGGGGTCCCCAGATCTTTGGTTAAACATTATTTTGGGTATGTCTCTGAGAGTATTTGTAGATCCGATTAACATTTGAATTCGTGGACTGAGTAAAGCATGTTTCCCTCCTTAATCTTGCTGGGCTTCATTCAGTCTGTTGATGACTGAAAAAGAAAGATTTCTCTCTGTGTTAAAACAGAATAAAAGGCTGAGTAAGAATTCTTTCTCTGTCTGCCTGATTGTCTTCTAGCTGGGACATTGTCTTCTCCTGCTTTTGAACCCAGACTCAGGGGGAACTATATCCTCAGTTATCCTAGATCTCTAGTTTGATGACTGCATTTCTTGGGACTTCTCAGCCTCCATAATAATAAGTCAGCAGCTTAGATAAAACCCTCCACAGATCTGAGGTTTCTTCCATAATAACGTGAGTTGATTGCTTTCTCTCTGTGTTATACACATGTGGATATTTACACACACATTTATATTCCAGAGAATCCAACTTCATGCAGCAAGTAATTAATGAGAGGAAGAGGAGATAAAAGCAGTAAGAGAGAGAAGGGAGGAGAGAAAAGAAGAGAAGTTGCAGACCCTGGATTTTAGACTTTAGACTGTTATTTTAAATGTACTAATTGAATAAACTCAAACATATCGAGTTTAATTACTATTACCACAAAAGTCATAGCTAGAATGAAAAGTAGCTGATTTCTGAACCAAAATTATGTATAATTAGGTGCATACCTCCAACAGGAAAAGGCTTAATAACAAGGTGGGACTGTGGGACTGTGAAGAGGTAACTGTGTAGCTGACCAAGCTAAATTTGAACACCAGGGGGCAGCAGGACTTCTTCTTATTTAAATACAATGCATCTAAATTCTTCCTATAAGGAAGAACTTAATTTGAGATATTTTTCAATAAGCCACATTTACTAAATTCCCACTGTATACACCTTTGACTATGCTATGAACTTTTTAAAATGCTATAAAAAATTCTTAAGAAGTAATGTATACAGTTTGTAAGTAATTACCATGGACTTTTAAATCCACTATAGATCCTATGTTTTCTCATTTGGGTAAATTCTTGCTAATTCAGGTGAGACCAAAGCTACTAATACTCATGTTCCTTCTAGCAGCAGACTATGCTTTCTTGAGTAGCATACTACTTTCTTCGTGCAAATTGTCTCTGAATAAATGGCGATAACTAAATGAAGGTTAATTCTCTTCTCTAATATTCAAATTATTTCAAATCATAGAAAGAAAAATGTTCAGAATTAATATTTTTAGAAAAAATATCATTTCATGTGAAGACACACAATAGAGATTTTAGAGCTAGAATGTAGGAAATATCATTGAAACCAACATGTGATCCCTTTATTTTGTAGATGAGACCACTAAGAAGAGAAATAAATATCTTCCGAAGATCACATTGTTTTCAAGTGCTACGCTGTCCAATGTGGTACCCTCGATAGCTGTTGTCATTTAAACTTAGATTAATTAAAAGAAAATAAATTTTTTAAATGCAGTTTCTCAGTTTCACTAGCTCTATTCAAATGCTCAGCAGCTACACATGGCTGCTGAGTACTGTATTGGATAGACAAATGTGGAACATTTTCATCACTAAAGACAGTTATTTGGAATATTGCTGTACTAGGGAAAAGACTGTAAGGAAACCACATCTCTAGAGAAGATGTGCCAAGTCCATGGAGCCAGGAAAGCATTGTGTCAGCAAACACAAAGAAAAAGACGGTTTCGAGAAGGAAATAATGCAACAGGAGTGTTAGGCAGACGGAAAACAAAAAGCTTCTATTGACTCTTCTGTTCAGAGAATTTGGTTCATTGCACTCTGTGTGCAGGGCCTCCCACTTTACAGTGTCCTAGCATGGTGTGATTTTCCAAAGAAAGAAAATAATTATAACAAAATGAGAATTTTAAGGTATGATTGTATATGATATTAATTAATTAGCATTGAACCGTGCCCAATTTACATTTTTTAATGATGTAATCTGCAAAAATTTTGTAGAAATGAAAACAGAAGGAAAAAAAACTAATAATGGGACCCATGGAGACATCAACCACTACCACGGTGTACCCTTACTCATGTAAGGTACCTCATTTGACTACTTTGGCAAGAGAATTTAAGTAGGAAAGCAAGTGCCTCAAGCCAAATTTCAGAGTAGAATGAAAGAATAAATGGGATGAAAGCAAAAATATCAAGTGCAGTGTTGGACCCTGCCATGTGCCTGAGGCCTAGTGCAACTTCCCAAGCCTGACTAGAAGTAGATCCATAGAGCTACTTCCGCGACTCAGCAAGGCCTGGCCTAAAACTGCCTCTACCTAGATACAGCCAACCACCTTTGGGCCCTGTACCTCATCCCCCACCTTCTTTCCCCGCCCCTTCCCCATGCTATATATAAGCGGCTGCTTGCTGCAATAAAGTTGAGTTCCTGCTTCGACAGACTCCTGCCTCCGTGTGTTCCTGTTCGGGGTCGCTGACACTCGCCATCCCACTCAGCCCCGGGGACGGAGTCAGGCTGGCCCTGCTCCCCCCTCTTCTGGACCTGCCGGATAGCCCAGCAGACTGGTGCCCCGTGTGAGGAGGTCACTTTCATTTTTTGTCCTGAAGTTCGCTGACGGGCCAATCGGTCTGCGAGTGAGTGTACCCCCATAAATTATGGGGAAGTCTAATTCCAAATTTGACCCTGCTTTGGAGTCCCTTAAAATCTTACTTAAAAGCAGAGGACTAGATCTCTCGGATAGTCAGGCCCGTCAAGCCTGGGAATATTTACTTAAGGTCGCACCCTGGCTTCCAGAGAGCAACCTCTTTGACTGGGACACCTGGGATAGGGTTGAAAGATTAATCAGAAGAGCACATATAGAAAGGGGGGAGATTCCCCCACTTGGGACACTCCCTCCTGTATCTGCCTTAAAGGGCTGTTTTCCCCCCATTCCTCCAAGAAAACGGAGGGAGCATCGACCCTGAGAGAAGTGGAGAATAAAAGTCCCAAAGCAGAACCGAGTCCAGATCAGAGCCCTGAGTCGGCGGACCTCATTGGCCCGTGGAGTCAACCCAAATCTCTCTATCCTTCCCTCGACCCTTTTGGGAATCCTCCAACTAATCCTTTCCGGGCCCCCTCTGCACCTCTTCCAGTGACCATGGACCACAGACACTCTCTCCTTCTTTCCTAACAGCCAGGACCATTATAGTGAGTATGTATCATTCTTCTGGCCTATTTTGGTGTTACTGACTGATTGTAGATATGACCCTCAGTGAGATTGCATCAAATTCCAACAATTACAAAGCTAATTGAGCTTGAAGCTGGATTGAGAACCCAAGTCCTGAAGCATACAGGTCATGTGGAGAAATGAATGAAATAGTAAGAATAGTGAGGCTAGATTTAGAAAAGGATCATCCCAGGTCTTACTTAAAATTATAAATTTTCTATTTTGATTTGCATGAATAAATAGCTGAATCAAATGGAGATTTCACAAGTGCTACATGATTTTTCATGTGTTGTATGATTGCACTTTTATGAGGTTCTTTGAGAAATCAGAATCACAGAGATACAGTGTAAAATGGTAGTTATCAGGGCATGGGGGAGGGAAGAATGGGGAGTTACTGGTAAAGGTACAGAGGTTCACTTTTAAAAGAAAAGAATCAGCTCAGTACCCATAGCACAGTGGTTATGGTGCCAGCCACATACACTGAGGGTGGCGGGTTCAAATCCAGCCCAGACCAGCTAAGCAACAATGACAACTGCAACAACAACAACAAAAATAGCCAGGCATTGTGGCAGGCACCTGTGGTCCCAGGTTCTTTGGAGGCTTGAGGCAAGAGAATTTTTTGGGCCCAAGAGTTTGAGGTTGCTGTGAGCTGTGGCATCACAGCACTCTATTGAAGGCAACATAGTGGGACTCTCAAAAAAAAAAAAAAAAAGAAAGAAAGAAAAAAGAAAAATAGTCATGGAGCTTGAGGCTTGTTAAGGTTGCACAACATTATGAAAAATCATATAGCACTTTTGAAATCTCCATTTGATTCAGAGATAGTATAAAATTAGCTAAGAGGGTATTTTATCACAATTAAGAAATGAGTAGAAAATAAAAGACAAAAAAAGAAAAGAAAGAATTGGGTGATTACCACTTCTTGCTCCTCACCAACATCACATATTGTTCTTTATGATGACCCCCCCCAAGCTTGTCTGTGGGGACCTGAAAGAGAGTCAGTCTCTGCTCCAGGACAAGCAATGTGACTTAGGCAACAATAAACTTTCTATCAACCAGAGTTCTCCAAATTGCTCCCCCTACACAGTCCCAGCACTGTGGGTTTCTTATTTTCCAAACCACTTAACCACAGATTAAGTTTAACTCTAGATAATTTCATACAAGATGTTAGACTTTTATGTTACTCTAATTCAGTCTTCTGATACAATTTGCTTTTAAAATTATGTCACCATCTAGCTTTCTGTTGTCCTTTTAGGACTGGCCCTCCCCACACACACAAGGGGCCAGAAGAGTCTAAAAACACAGGAGCTGGTGACTTATAAATTTGAAACACTGTACGTTTCCTGTTGTGTGACTAGATGGAGAAACAGATTCTCCCCTGCATTTGGGAGGCCTGTGATTCTGCACTTTGATGTTGCTTCTATATGAGCCAGCTCAAAGGGACCCTCAGGGAGAAATCCACTCTGGGCATTGTGCTGAGAAGGGACCATGAGGAAGCTCAGGCAAGGCCTGTATTCATTGACCCTTTCCTCCCAGATTTTTTAAGTTTGAACTTGAAATCACCATAATTTCATCTAAGAATAAGAGATTTGTATTTATAATTTATTGGCAGTCAGAGATTTTGTGAATGGAAAACATTCATCTTTAAACTTCAAAGGTGATTGAGTCAAAAGGGCTCTCATTTTCAGATCAGATTAATGGGTTCATCCATTTACCAATTAATGGATTAATGGTTGTTGGGTTTGTGGATTAATGGGTCATCACGGGAATGGGACTGGTGGCTTCATAGGGAGAGGAGGAGACATAGAGTGACATGCTCAGCCCCTTGCCATGTTCTACAGATTGGATGTTTGTTTCCTACACTTCATGTTGCAATTTGATTCTTTGTTTCAGGTGGCGCTTACTGAGAGGTGTTTGGGCCAGGGAATAGATCAAGGGTTCTCAACCTGTGGGTCTCAACCCCCAAAAGGGTCAAATGACCCTTTCACGGGGTCACCTAAGTACATCCTACATATCAGATATTTACATTACAATTCCTAACAGTAGCAAAACTACAGTTATGAAGTAGCAACGAAAATAATTTTATGGTTGGGGGTCACCACAACATGAGGAACTGTATGAAAGGGTCGAGGCATTAGGAAGGTTGAGAAC
Source organism: Loris lydekkerianus (assembly GCA_963574355.1). Classification (NCBI taxonomy): domain Eukaryota; kingdom Metazoa; phylum Chordata; class Mammalia; order Primates; family Lorisidae; genus Loris; species Loris lydekkerianus. The sequence goes on along the minus strand of CAUYPK010124240.1, from coordinate 21,380 downwards.
CACTGGGTTAGATGCTCATTAATTGATTAATGCCCTGGAAGGTGTGAGTTTACACTTCTAGTAGTTTCCACCAGAGCTGACTGTGGGTAAGACATTGACACCCCCTCCCACACCCTTGCTTCCTCTTCTCTCTCACTACATAATCTCCACACTGGCAGGAGCAGGTGATGTCTACCTCTCTTCAGGGCACCTGTGGCTCCTCCTAGATTATGGAGGTTGGGTCTCACATGCTGCTCCCCAGAAGCTCCTAAGAACTAAAGTGAATTGAGGAATTCAGAAAGGAATGGAACCAAGTCTTGCTCAGGGCTCACAGCAACATCCTTTACCTATGAATGCCAGGTCTTTGTAGTAGAGATCACTTTTTTCTTTGTTCTTCCCCTCCAGAGTATTTACAAGCTTCTTCAAATAGAATTAAGGCCCCTAATGTAATCAACGATGGCCTAAAGCAGCGTTCCCTTTAGATCTATTAAGAACTCATGGATTTTTGTGCACCATAAAAAGGCTTTTAAAAGTATTCTCCAGTTGTAGAATTAATTTTGGTTGGGTGAAGTCGGGATTGGAAGCAGTACGCCTGGGAAAAGGCATGAACGGGACCCGGGGTTTAGTGTCTACTGCTGTACTACCGGCATGTTGTGGGTCAAAAAGCAGTCCACACCACGCGAGCTTCTCTGCCTCTAGTCCAGAGGGAGTTAGGATTTCCCATCACTAATCCAATCTCTGTCCTCCGGGGTTGCATTCAGAATTTACTCAAGGTGGGCCAGGGTGGAGCCACAGGAGGTGTGGGGCGGGTCTTCTTCCCACGCCCACAGTTACCTTTCAGCTTCAGGACCCCACCCACATGGCCTCTCAGCTTGTAAGACCGTCAGCCTCGCCAGAGGAGCATAGAACCGGCAGTCTGGCGTCTTCTCCAGCTGACCCAGAGTCAGACCACCGGATGCACCCTCGACAACCTGGGAGCAAGGCCCCTGCTTCCTCCGAGTGCGTGTCCCAGGGCCCCCGACGCCACCAACCCCCGGCACAGGGGGTTTGTGTCCCTGGCTGTGCCCTTCCTATCCAAAGCTGGGCACCTGTCCTTGGGGCCGCGATGATGTTGACCGGCAACTACCTGCTAGTCTCGGCGGGCTCCGGCGGCTCTGTACCTACTGCTCCCTCCGCCCCCTCCGCCGACGCCGTGCCGCCGTTTCCAGGTCTGCGAGTACTGCTCTGCACTCTCCACCCGCCACGCCCAGAGAGCCACAGGCGGCCCCAGGAGGGCGGGTGATGACTGCGCCTGGGCCATCTGGGAGGACCCCTGCCTGAGCAAGCCCGCCGCCGCGCGGGGTCGCCTCTCCTCGCGCAGGGACACGGAGACCCGCAAGTGTGAAGGCGCGGTCATGTTTCTGCGCAGGCCAATCCCCCACCTACATCCATGGATCGGGCGCTGTGAGTCCAAGAACACCACCGCCTGTGCGCGCCAGCCTCCCTTCGCTGCGACAAGACTTGAGCTCTCCGCCTAGCCCCTTCATTCCGTGACCCACCCTTGGCCCTCGGTTATAGCTTGCCTGATCCCTGTCAGTTGCGCCCAGAACCTTGCGTGGCTGAGGAGGTCTTCCTTGGTACTTTCCTCTTTGCTCAGGTCCTCCCAGTAAAATGGTGTGGGAAGGGAAGCCATACTCGTGAAAGAATTTAAGGAGTTTTCTAATGAGCCAAATTTGAGGACCATAACCCGGAGCCACACCCAAGAAGCATTGAGCCAAGTAGCTCTATTACAGTTTGGTTTTATACATTTTAGAGTGACAGGAATTACAGGTGAGGTCCTAACTCAATAGGTGAAAAACATGCTTTGGTTTAGCCCCAAAAGGTGGGACATCTGGAAGTGGGGGCGTTTACATGTGATAGGTGAGCTTCAAGATTTTTTTCAGCTGACAATTGGCTGAAAGAGTTAGGCTTTGTCTAAAAGATCAGGAGTCGGAGAAAAGGAATTAGAGACTGAGTATCCATTGACTCAAATGGTTTGTTACGTATATTGAGGACTTGCATAGCCTTAGGCCTGTTAGTGAGTCACAATAGACATCTCTAATTAGGGGAGGGAGCATAATGAGGTATATTTTGAACTCCTGAGCTCAAGGAATTCTCCAGTCTAGGCCTCCCAGAGTGCTAGGATTACAGGCATGAGCCACTGCGCCCAGCCTCTTTTCCTTATCTTCTTAATTATATTTTTACTGAGTGTTGAATGTAATGCGTGAAAAGTTTTAGTGATAATTTGAGGCCTCGGATGATTTTATCTTTCTCCATAAAAGAAAAATTTTTGTTTTTGGCTGTCAGATGCACGGGTGAAATAAAGATGACTCATAATCTCTGTTAATAAGATAAAATTAGTTACAGTATATACCCATGAAAAGAGGGAAGGTAGTTATTGAAAGGACAGAGATTATATATATATATATATATATATATATATATATATATATATATATTTTTTTTTTTTTTTTTTTTTTTTTTCAGTTTTTGACTAGGGCCAGGTTCCTGCCACCCTGGTATAAGGGGCTGGTGCCCTATTCCTTGAGCCACAGGCACCACCCAAGATTTTATATCTTTTGTATGAACCTAGATGTAGTTACTATACTAATGAGGAAACATTTAAGCTCTTAACCTATAGCAAAGGCCTCATCTTTGTTAAAATTGTTTGGACTTATCCTCAGTTCATTTCTAGAATGTTATCACCAAAGACTTTTAAATATTCCACCGTTGTTCAAGTTGATGATATTTTATCCTTACTTAGGCCAGAGTTAAAGTGGGAGCAGTGTTAATGCCCAGATTAGCTTATTGTTAGTAGTGATCAGTAAGAATTTCTCAATTGTGGCTTGGTGCCTGTAGCACAGTGGTTACGGCACTAGCCACATACACCGAGGCAGGCAGGTTCAAACCCGGCCCCAGCCAGCTAAACAACAATGAAAACTGCAACAAAAAATAGGAAGGTGTTATGGCAGGTGCCTATAGTCCCAGATATTTAGGAGGCTGAGGCAAGAGAATCACATAAGCCCAAGAGTTTGAGGTTGCTGTGAGCTGTGATGCCATAGCACTCTACTGAGGGTGACATAATGAGACAGTGAGACTCCGTCTCAAAAAAAAAAAAGAAAAGAAAAGAAAGAAAAAGAAGAATTTCTCAAGTCTGGGTGAAAACCATTGAGAGGTAGTGAGGGCACATGAATTTAATCAAAAGCTCGTTCAATTTACCTTTTGTGTAAACACTGAAATCCAGACATTTAATTTCAGTGATGAAGTTATCTCTCTCTCTCTTTTTTAAATTGTTGGGCATTCATTGAGGGTACAAGAAACCAGGTTACACTGATTGCTTTTGTTAGGCAAAGTCCCTCTTGCAATCCTGTCTTGTCCCCCAAAGGTGTGGCACACATCAAGGCCCCACCCCCCTTCCCTCCCTCTCTCTGCTCTTCCTTTCCTCACCCCTCCCTCCTTCTTTCTCTCTTTGGTCTCCATTTCCCACCCCACCCCCACCCCAGTCGTGTCCTTAATTGTGAAGGTACCACTTATATGTTCACAGGGTTCTGAATCTTTTAAGCTTTTATTTTTTCTTTTTCTCTGAGGGCCAGGCAAGCAGAGTCCTGGCCAGAAACCAACATTATAGTGGTTTAGACACAGACAAGATAATGGGGTCTGGGTGGTGTGAGCACTATGATTATAATCTGTGGTAGGGTGGAGATCCAAGAGAGTCTCAATGCAGACCCTTAGTTTGAATATACTTCTAACCAAAAATGTTGTCTTTCTCTGAAATAGAGACGATTCATAATCCCAGTTAATAAGATGAAATTAGTTACAGTATATACACATAAAAAGAGGGAAGGTAGCTCTTTCTTTCTTTCTTTCTTTCTCTCTCTCTCTTTCTTTCTTCGACAAAAACCACTCTGACCGTGTTTTCTCCCTCTCATTTCTCCGGGAAGAGAAGAAGAATGATCTTCAATGGCAAGCCGCAATTACAGCAAAGCAACACTAAGCAACACCAAAGCAACACTGGCTTCATGCTCAGGAGAGAACACTGTGCCTCCTCCTTGTGGTTTCCGGTGTGCTGCACATTCAGAGAGACTTCCCTAGTAACAAACTATAGAAAACAGGAACAGTAGAACAGGGTATAGACCACAATCTTATTATTAGGTATCTACCCAGAAGAAAAAAAAATCATTTTCCTGTAAGGACATATGCACTAGAATGTTTATTGCAGCTCAATTCACAATCACCAAGATGTGGAAACAACCCAAGTGCCCATCAACATGTGAATGGATTAATGTATACTATGGAATACTATTTTGCCATAAAAAGACAGAGATTTTATCTTTTGTATTATCCTGGATGGAGTTAGGAGAACTTTCTAATTAGTAGAGCATCACAAGAATGGAAAAGCAAGTATCCAAGATACTAATATGAAACCAGTAGAAGAACAAATACACGCCCACACAAGAGAAAAACACAAACTCAAGTGGGGGGAAGAGGAGAGCATAGGAGGGAAGGGGGTGGTGTGCTCTCACCTAACAGGCACCATGTAAGGGTGTATGGCATGCTTTCTGGGGGAGGGACACAATCACAACTAGGACTCTACCTAACAAACGCACACAATGTAACCTAAGTGTCTGTACCCTTATATTACTATAAAAAAAAAAGAACAGGACATGGAATTAATTGAAAGATAAAATGAAGCGATAAAATTCAGCATTCTTTCTTTCAGGATGAAGCACTGTAGTGTAAGATCTGTTTTGGCTGAATGTTTGGTGGCGGTTTGTCTTAAAAGATACATGCATAGGACTTAAATTTTCATTTTCACACAGTACTAAAGTGGTTTGTAAATGTCTCTCTCCCCTAGATTTTCTTGAAGAATGATTCTATATCTTCTCTGTGATCTTTCATAGGTCAACAGGGTCATTTTCATTTTCAGAGATCACTGATATGTTAAAAAAAATCAAGAAATCCCAAAACAAGTATCCAAAATTGGTAGCCTAATTTAAGTATCTACATTTTAAAGAGTATGCGTTTTCACAGATCAAAATATAATACAATATAATTATGCTTTTCAGAAGCTAAAATTCAGAATTCTAAGAAATAATGCTCAGATACTAATACAAAATACTCTTTCAGGATAAAAGTTTAAAATTGAAGAATTATCATCCTTCAATCTTGTCACTGTAGCTCTATATTTAAGGCCTTTAATGTATATGAAGTCTTTAGTCAAATGTGCCCCCTGTATCCCCCACTCCAAATTCTTACCTTGGCTCATTCTTGTCCTATTTATGTTTGTACCAGGAGCCTAGTACCAGGTGGTTGCTTCATAGTAGACTTTCAATTAAACTCTACTAACAATAATCACTGGAATTCTGAAAGTCAAGATAACAGAAAAATGAGTTTTCTGTTCAGTTGCTAGGGCTCCTAACGTTCTTGTCTACACCTAATTTTCAAACTTTGCCATGCTTTTACTAAACTTCCAGTGGGTGATTTTCTTTCATGCTTTTCTAGCATGATTCAAACTTCTTATATGAAAAAAACTAAGCTAAATACAAGGGGACCTCTGTGTGTGTAGAAGAAGGGGAAGGAAGTAATCACAAAAAATTGCGCTTCAACTCTTGACCCCATGAACCCATTTCTTTAGTGATAAACCCAAAGGCTGACTCACTGAGGGACTTCTCAAATATCTCATGAATATCCTGGAGTACATGAAAGCTCTAAAAAGTCCTAGAAACATCCCAGCTTCCCCCAGACCAGGAAGACCAAAGCCAGTTCTTTGGGACACTGCCTGGAACTCAGCCTTTATCTACTTCTTGTACTCACTTTAGCTACATGATCACACTTTGATCTTACTGAATGTGTAATCCAGACCTATAGCTCCAGCTCAGATATTGCAATTCAGCTCTAGGCTGATGGCTCTCTTGGGCACCCCAAAACCGTATCTTCTGTATTCCAAAGTCAATCCTCTTACTGAAATCATATTCTTAGTTACTGATACCCTGTGTCCGCATAAGAACAAGTTACAAATTTTGCATTCTTTTTTATTCCTTACTCCCCCCTCCCCCCATTTTTTCCTTGTCTTGGGACAGAGTCTTGCTCTGTTGCCCAGGCTAGAGTGACCTAGTATCAGCCTAGCTCACAGCAACCTCAAGCTAAAACTCCTGGGTTAAAGCATTCCTCCTGCCTCAGCCTCCCAAGTAGCTGGGACTATAGGAGCTCACGACTATGTCTAGCTGATTTTTCTATTTTTAGTAGACATGTAGTTTTGCTTTGGCTTAGGCTGATCTGGAACTCCTGACATGAAATGATCCACCCACCTCAGCCTCCCAGAGTGCTAAAATTACAAGTGTGAGCCATCATGCCAGGTTCAATTTTGCATTCTTTGGCTTTTGTCTCCAACTTTCCTCTCTCTTGCACGCATATATCTAATCAAGATATTGCCAAGTACTGTTGATTTTAAACTTGTGATAATTCTCAAACCATTAACTAACCATCATTCTGAATTCAAGCATGTGCTGTCATTAAACAAATGTAAGCTCTATGAAAACAGAGACTTTTATCCACTTACATATTTGAAGTGTCCAGAATGGTACCTTATATGTACTAAGTATTCAATAAACTTTTGCTGAGACAGGCCAGGTGGTTCACACCTGTAATCCTAACACTCTAGGAGGATCCCTTGAGCTCAGGAGTTCAAGAGCAGCTTGAGTAAGAACAAGACTCTATCTGTACTAAACATAGAAAAATTAGCCAGGCATGGTGGTGAGCTCCTATAGTCCCCGTGACTCAGGAGGATTGCTTGAACCCAGGACTTTGAGGTTGCTGAGAGCTAGGCTGATGCCATGGCTTTCTAGCCTGGGCAACAGACCGAAACTTTGTCTCAATCAATCAATAAATAAGTAAATACATAAACATATTTGCTAAATGAATGAATCTTTATAATGTTAAAATAATATGAAAAGGATTAAATGTATTAAAATCCCACTTCAAGGCTTAATGAGATGGCTCATGCCTTGTAATCCTAGCACTCTGGGAGGCCAAGGCAGGTGGATTGCCTGAGCTCACAGGTTCGAGATCAGCCAGAGCTGGAGCAAGATCCCCATCTCTAAAAATAGCTGCACATTGTAGTGTAGTACTTCTCAACCTTCCTAATGCCTCAATCCTTTAATACAGTTCCTCATGTTGTAGTGACCCCAACTATAAAATTATTTTTGTTGCTAACTTCATAACTGTAATTTTGCTACTGTTATGAATCGTAATGTAAATATCTGATATCCAGGATGTATTTAGGGGACCCCTGTGAAAAGGTCCTTCAACCCTCAAGTTAAGAACCGCTATTGTAGTGGGTGCCTGTAGTTCCACCTACTTGGGAGGCTGAAGCAAGAGAATCGCTGTGAGCTATGATGCCAGGGCACTCTACCAAGGACGTCAAAGTGAGACTCTGCCCCCATCCCCCCAATTCTATTTCTTCCTCTTCTCAGATTGTATTTTAACAAAATCTTCATCCTTCCTTTGACTACTTGTGGCCTACAATGATCAAGCATATCAATACCTACTGAAGTCTTTCTGGGCTCTGGATCTTTTTCTTCCCAGTCTTACAATGATTTTCCCTCTATCTTTTCCTTTCACTTTCCCCAGCAGACATTGCTAGGCATACCAGTTTAAATGAATTTTCACTTCTACTTTTTTTTTAGGTTGATAGGGGGTGAGAAATAGCGCCGCCTCTTGGTGGTTCAATTTAGAAGAACAACATTGATCCATTCTCTGAGGACTCAGTGTGTCTGTGCTGCCCGGGAACCACCCAACCACGATCTTACTTGGGAGCCAGCGTGCTGCTGCCCTCTAGTGGTTCCTAGGTCAGTGCAGGACCCACCGCTTTTCTTCTCACGCCAGGGGCGGCAAAACTTCCAGGCAAGCGGTATCAAACAACAGAAGTGGGCAGCTGAAAGCAGCCAAGTCCATCGTCCTCCCTGAAGTCAGAGATCATGGTATCCGGCAGAAGGAATCCTCAGGACCATCTCTGGAAGGGCTGAGGCTGTGGTTCTTCAACTGAGGTGCAAAGACCGGACAGTTTGTAGTCTGACCTTCCCATGAAGCAGGTGTCCTTCCCATACCTGGGGGAACGGGGCTAAAGACACAGATGCAAAGAAGAATCTGAGCAAAACATGCCTGGCGAAATTCCTCCCGTTTATTACTATTATGTTGTACCCTGTCCTGCATTATACTTCTGTGTAAATATTCATAAAAATGTAGTTTTCCTTGTTTCTTTGGTCTTCATTTCCAAGGGCTCCTGTGTTGCATAATATTTATATGTGGCACATATATTTATTTAATATAAAATAAATTTGTATGCTTTTCTCTTGTTTCTCTGTCTTTTGTTATAGAGGTCTCAGCCATGAATCTAGAGATGAGTGAGTAAAGATCATGCTTTTCCTCCCTATAGTAGCCATTAAGATGGCCTCCAAGGATCCCCACCTCCTAGTATTCATGTCCTTCTTATAATCTACTCTTGAGTGTGGGCTGGACCTGGTCATTTGATTCCAAATACACAAGAATAAAGAAGGCTTTCTTCATTCTCTGCTCTCACTGGGCAGGGTGTGGGGGTTTCCTCTTTCCAAGGACTGCAGCTGAGAAGCTGCACGGGTGATGTTTTATGCGAAGTGCCTGCAGAAGCTGCTGTGTAGAAGGAGGGAGGGTGGTTGGGTATGTGTTGGGGGAATGGTTATCTTGAAACTTTGATGACACTTTTCATGTTCTGAGGTGTCTGATATTTACTGGGAGCTGGGAAATCATTTTGACTTTCTCTCACATCATGTCTTCTTCCCTTTCTGCTTGAGTCTTCCATTTTTAGGTGCTTTCCTAATCTTCCTGACTCTTACCTCCTGCTTTTGGAGTATTGACTTGAAATAGAAAAAAGATAGATTTTTATTTAGCACAGCATGATATTCAAGCAGATGGTTTTTAAAAAAGATTTATTGAGACATATATAGTAATAAAATACACATATTAAAGTGTATACTTCAAGGCAGGTGGATTGCCTTAGCTCAGGAGTTTGAGACCAGCCTGAGCAAGAGTGAGACCCTATCTCTAAAAATAGTCAGGCATTGTGGCAGGTACCTGTAATCCCAGCTACTTAGGAGGATGAGACAAGAGGATTACTTGAGCCCAAGAGTTTGATGTTGCTGTGATCTATGATGCCATAGCACTCTACCAAGGGCGTCAAAGTTAGACTTTGTTTTAAAAAAAAGTGTATGAATAAAAAAAAGTGTTAACTTAATAGCAGATTTCCACCCTTTTCTTGAATTTATTTTTTATTTCAAATTAATATGAGGTAACACATTTTTAGGTTACATTGTTCTCACTTCCAGGGTAAAATTCCATTTGTAAAAGAGCCCCTCACCCAGGGGTGTGTTATATATTCTCACAATGATCACAGTAGGTAAGATCCCACCTCATACCCTTCTTTCTTCTGCTAATCATCCTCCTCTCTCCCCCAGCCTCCCTCCTTCTACCCCGTACTATATTTGTGTTTTATTGTTTTTATGAGCATGTAATTGTTTATATATTGATTTTATATTAGTATGGAGTAAATTGGATATTTATTTTTCCATTCTTGTGAAACTTTACTAAGAAGAATGTATTTCAACTCCATACAGGTAAATGTAAAAGATGTAAAGTCTCCATCTTTTTTAATGGCTGAATAGTATTCCATGGTATACATGTACCACAGTTAGTTGATCCATGTATGGGTTGATGGGCACTTAGATTGCTTCCACAACTTGGCAATTACGAATTGAGCTGAAATAAATATTCTGGTGAAAATGTCATTGTGGTAAAAGGATTTTTGTTCTTCTGGGTAGATACCTAGTATTGGAATTGCAGGATCAAATGAAGGTCTACTTTTAGATCTTGGAGGATTCTGCATACTTCTCTCCAAAAAGACTGTATTAGTTTGCAATCCTACCAGCAGTATAGAATTGTTCCCTTCTCCCCACATGGTGTTTTGTGACTTTGTGATGTGGGCTAATCTTGCTGGGGTTAGGTGATATCTTAGTGTGGTTTGATTGGCATTTTCCTGATGATTAAAGATGTTGAACATTTTTTCATGCCTTTCTTGGCCATTAATCTGTCATCCTCAGAGAAGTTTCTGTTCAAATCTCTTGTCCACTTTTAGAGGCACTCTAAGGGTCTCTATACGTGGACACTATTTTTGCATTTTTCTTATTAATTTGAGTTCTCTGTAGATTCTAGTTATTAGGAGTTTGTCAGATTCAAAATATGCAAAAATCTTCTCCCATTCTGAAGGCTGTCTGTTTGCTTTGTTTGCAGTACCCTTAGTTGTGCAAAAGCTTTGTAGCTTGATCAAATCCCAGATATTTATGTTTGGAGTTGCTGCAATTGCTAGAGGGGGTCTTCCTCATAATGTTTTTTCCCAGGCCAATATCTTCAAGTGTTTTCCCTATACTCTCTTCTAGACTTTTTATTGTTTTGTGTTTTAAATTTAAATCTTTTATCCAACAAGGATCAATTTTTGTCAATGCTGAGAGGTTTACAGCACATTTAAAAGTTTACAATTAGTAATGTTGTCACAACAATCAAATTTTTTATGCTTGGTTGTACTCCTTCCACATTTTTCCACCCTAAACGGCCCTTGCAACCTGCTTTCTATCTATATAGATTAATTTAAATTCTGTAGATTTTTATAAAAATGGTGTTTTTTTTTTTTTTAAAACTTAGGTTTGGGCAGTATGGACATTTTAACAATGTTGTTTCTGCCCAGCCATGAGCATGGTATGTTTTTCCATTTTTTAACATTTTCAGCTATTTCTTTTCTTAGAGTTTCATAGTTCTCTTTATAGAGATCTTTCACGGCCTTTGTTAGATAAACTCCCAAATATTTCATCTTCTTTGGCACTACTGTGAACAGAATAGAGTCCTTGACTGTTTTTTCAGCTTGATTATTGTTGGTATATACAAAGGCTACAGATTTATGAGTGTTGATTTTGTAACCTGAGATCCTGCTGTATGCCTTGATCACTTCTAAGAGTTTTGTAGTAGAATCCCTGGTGTTTTCCAGATATACAATCATATCATCTGTGAAGAGTGAAAGTTTGATCTCTTCTGACCCTATATCTCCTTTTCTTCCCTAATTGCGATGGCTAAAACTTCCATTACAATGTTAAAAAGCAGTGGAGGCAATGGGGAACCTTGCCAGGTTCCTGATCTAAGTGGAAATGATTTCAATTTAGCTCTATTCAATACAATATTGGCTGTGGGTTTGCTGTAGATGGCCTCTATCAGTTTAAGGAATGTCCCTTCTATACCAATTTTCTTAAGTGTTCTGATCAAGAATGAATGCTAGATATTATCAAAAGCTTTTTTTGCATCAATTGAGAGAATCACATGGTCTTCATTTTTTAATTTGTTTATGTGATGAATTATATTTATAGATTTACATATATTGAACCAGCCCAAACTCTAGGGACCCTGGGATAAAACCCACTTGGTCATGATGTATAATTTGTTTGATGTGTTGCTGGACTCTGTTTGTTAGGATCTTGTTGAATATTTTTGCATCAATATTCATTAGTGATATTGGTCTATAATTTCCTTTTCTTATTGGGTCCTTTCCTGGTTTGGGGATCAGGGTGATGTTTGCTTCATAGAATGTGTTGGGTAGTATTCCTTCTTTTTCTGTATTTTAGAAAAGGTTGAGTAATATAGGTACTAGTTCCTCTTTAAAGGTTTGGTAGAATTCTGATATGAAGCCATCTGGTCCTGGGATTTTCTTTTTTAGGGAGATTTTGTATAGTTGATGCTATTTCAGAACTTGATATAGGCCTGTTCAACATTTCCACTTGATTCTGGTTAAGTCTTAGAAGGTGGCATGCTTCCAAGTATTGGTCAATTTCCTTTAGATTTTCAGATTTCTGAGAATAAAGTTTCTTGTAATATTCATTAAGGATTTTTTTGAATTTCTGAGGAGTCTGTTGTTATTTCGTCTTTGCCATTTTTGATGAAATCAGAAATTTTACTCTTTTTTTTCCTGGTTAGGTTAGCCAAAGTTTTATCTATTTTATCGACCTTTTCAAAAAACAACTTTTTGATTTATATAATCCTTTTGTTGTATAATCTTTTTGTTTTAAATTTCATTTAATTCTGCTTTAATTTTGGTTATTTATTTTCTTCTGCTGGGTTTGGGATTGAAATGTTTTTCCCTTTCCAGTTGCTTGAGATGTCCCATTAAGTTGTTAACTTCCTCTCTTTCCAGACTCTTAAGGAAGGCTTGCAGTGCTATAAATTTACCTCTTAGGACTGCCTTTATGGTATCCCAGAGGTTCTGATAATTTGTGTCTTCATTATCGTTTGTCCACACTACCCAAAGCAATATATAATTTTAATGCAATTAAAGCTCCACTGGCATACTTTAAAGATCTCGAAAAAGTAATACTTCATTTTATATGGAATCAGAAAAAACCTTGACTAGCCAAGACATTACTCAGAGATAAAAACAAAGCATGAAGAACCTCGGACAATACTATAAATCGATAGTGATCAAAACAGCATGCTACTGGCACAAAAACAGAGAGGTAGATGTATGGAACAGAATAGAGAACCAAGAGATAAACCCAGCTACTTACCATTATTTGATCTTTGACAAGCCAATTAAAAACATTCAGTAGGGAAAAGATTCCCTATTTAACAAATGGTGCTAGGTGAACTGGCTGGTGACCTGTAGAAGACTGAAACTGGACCCATACCTCTCACCATTAACTAAGAGACTCACACTGGATTAAAGATTTAAACTTAAGACATTAAACTATAAAAATACTAGAAGAAAATGCAGGGAAAATTCTTGAAGAAATCAGTATGGTTGAATATTTTATGAGGAAGACCCCTAGAGCAATTGAAGCAACATAAAAAACACACTACTGGGACCTGATCAAACTAAAAAGCTTCTGCACAGCCAACAGCACAGTAAGTAAAGAAAGCAGACAGCCCTCAGAATGGGAGAAGATATTTGCAGGTTATGTCTCCGACAAAGGTTTAATAACCAGAATCCACAGAGAACTCAAATGTATTAGCAAGAAAAGAATAAGTGATCCCATCTCAGGCTGAGCAAGGGACTTGAAGAGAAACTTCTCTGAAGAAGACAGGTGCATGGCCTGCAGACACATGAAAAAATGCTCATCATCCTTAATCACCAGAGAAATACAAATCAAAAATACTTTGAGATATCATCTAACTCCAGTAAGATTAGCCCACATCACAAAATCCCCAAACCAGAGGTGTCGGTGTGGATGTGGAGAAAAGGGAACACTTCTGCATTGCTGATGGGAATGCAAACTAATACGTTCCTTTTGGAAAGATGTTTGGAGAACACTTAGAGATCTAAAAATAGACCTGCCATTTGATCCTACAATTCCTCTACTAGGTATAGATCCAGAAGACCAAAAATCACATTATAACAAAGATATTTGTTCCAGAATGTTTATTGCATCCCAATTCATAATAGCTAAGTCATGACAGAAGCCCAAGTGCCCATCAACCCATGAATGGATCAATAAATTGTGGTATATGTACACCATGGAATATTATGCAGTCTTAAAGAAAGATGGAGACTTTACCTTTTTCATGTTTACATGGATGGAGCTGGAACACATTCTTCTTAGCAAAGTATCTCAAGAATGGAAGAAAAAGTATCTAATGTACTCAGTCTTACTATGAGACCAATTTATAGCTTTCTTATGAAAGCTATAACCCAATTATAGCCCCAAAAGAAGGGGAAATGGGAGAAAGAGGGGAGGGGAAAGGGGAGGATGGGTGGAGGGAGAGTAATGGTGGGACCACACTTATGTGCATCTTACAAAGGTACGTGTAAAATTTACTAGGTGTAGAATATAAATGTCTTAACACAATAACTAAGAAAATGCCATGAAGGTTATGCTAACCAGTTTGATGAAAACAATTCAAATTGTGTATAAAACCAGCACATCGTACCACATGATTGCATTAATGTACACAGCTATGATTTAATTTAAAAACAAAAAACAAACAAACAAACAAAAAAAACCACAACAGCTTAGGTTGTAAAATGAGGAAATCTTTTTACTTTTTTTTTTTTTTTTTTGAGGCAGAGTCTCACTATGTCGCCCTTGGTAGAGTTCCGTGGCTTCACAGCTCACAGCAACCTCAAACCCTTGGGCTTAAGCGATTCTCTTGCTTCAGTCTCCCAAGTAGCTGGGACTACAGGCGCCCAGCACAATGCCCAGCTATTTTTTTCTTTGTTGTTGTTGCAGTTTGGCCAGGGCAGGATTGGAACCTGCCACCTTCGGTATATGGGGGTGACACCCTACTCACTGAGCCACAGGAGCCTCCTGAAGTCTTTTTACTTTGACAAAATTCCTCATCTACTTTTTTTCTCACAGAATCAATTTGTCGGAGAACATGAGGTGTTCCTCTTTGGAATTAATGATACTGATACGGAATTATGTTGGTTATTAAGGTATTTTTTCTCAACCCTGAACATACTCTTCCATACTGTTTCATGATGCTAGAGGAAAGACTCTGCAAACCACATTTCTGCTTTGCTGACTGCCTTTACATTTGGGTCTTCCTTGGCAGACACTATAGGGAAATGTCCAGGGAATGAGAGTGCAAGAATTTGCTCCATCCTGGTTTCTTCCCATAGGTTTCCAGTTGTCTTGCCTTGAAACAGCATTTAAAAAAAAAATTAAGAAAGAAAGAAACAGCATTTTTACCTTTGCTGTGGTTTCCTAACACATATAGAACCAGCTTTCTGTTGTCACCCCAGAAACACCAGCATCTGCCAGAAGCTGCCCTCTTCTCAAAGATATGGGTCCCAGCCCTCCTCTAAACTCAAAGGAGGCAGCACCAGCCCAGCCCTCGTCCTGCCTCCCTGCCTTGGGTCAGCTCAGCAACACCTTCCCTTTAAGATTTACACTCTAATACATCTAAGCTGTTCCCTGTTTCCTCAACTGCTTCTTGCAGTTGCTATCTCTCTGATATCAAGACTTCTTTTTTGCTCTTTCAGTTATGTATTTGAAAATTATCTAGTTTTGAATTCTATATCTTAAATTTTCTCTCTTCAATTAATGCATATTGTTTCTTTTATCTGACTGGATTCTATTAAAGAAATAAACACTTGTTTGCCGGGCTGTCTGGCAGGTCCAGAGGAGGGGAGAGCAGGGGCTGCCTGACTCTGTCCCCTGGGCTGAGCAGGATGGCAAGCGTAGGTGGCCCAAACAGGAACACATGGAGCCGGGAGTCTGTCCAAGCAGGAACTCAACTTTATTGCATCAAGCAGCTGGAGGTGGGGAAGGGGCTGGGAAAGGAGGCGGGGAATGAGGTGTGTGAAATGATGTGATGGGTGGTATAACAGGGTTGGGCCAATGGCATGGTACCACTTTGGCTGTATCTAGGTAGAGGCAGTTCCAGGCCAGGCCTTGCTGAGTCATTGCTACAGGAAAATAGCTGGATAGATCTACTTCTAGTCAGGCTCGGGAAGTTGCACTAGGCCTCAGGCACATGGTAGGGCCCAACACTTATTGACTTATTTTGTTTAAATTTATTTACCTGAGGTTAAATGATATTTTCTTATCTTTGTTTTCTTTTTTTGAGACAGAGTCTAGCTCTGTCACCCAGCTAGAGTTCACTGGCATGATGCTCACTACAATTTTAAACCTCTGGGCTTAAGCCATCTTCCTACCTCAACCTCCTAAGTGGCTGAGACTACAGGAGTTCACCACCACCCCTAGATGATTTTACTATTTTTTCTAGAGACAAGTCTCATTCTTGCTCAAGTTGGTCTGGAACTTCTGGGGCTCAAACCATCCTCCCACCTGGGCCTCCCAAAGTGCTAGGATAACAGGCGTGAGCCGTGATGCCCAGCCTGATACTTTCTTTTGGTTTTAAGGAAAATACACAGGGGGAATTGTATACATGAATTCGTGGTATAATGTTTGTAGTGGTTGAATGGTGCCTCCCAAAAGATGTATCTGTGTTCTAATCCTCAGAGCCTGTGAAGGGGACCTTATTTGGAAAAAAATGTTGTTGTGCATAGAATTAAATTAAGGATTTTAAGATGGGGAAATTGTTTCAGATTACCTGAGTGGGCCCTAAATCAGTTACAAGGACCCTTATTAGAGTTAGTCAGAGGAAGGTTGAACACAGGCAATGTGACCTTGGCGACAAAGCAGAGTGTTGTAGTCACACGTAAAGAAACACTGACCCCTGGGTGGTGCCTGGGGCTCAGTGAGTATGGCGCTGGCCCCATATACCGTGGGTGGCGGGTTCAAACCCAGCTCTGGCCGAATTGCAACCAAAAAATAGCCGGGCCTTGTGGTGGGCGCCTGTAGTCCCAGCTGCTCGGGAGGCTGAGGCAGGAGAATCCCGGAAGCCCAAGAGCTGGAGGTTGCTGTGAGTCCTGTGAGACTCTATCTCTACAAAAAAAAAAAAAAGAAAAGAAAAAAGAAAAAAAAAGAAAGAAATGCTGACCCCCTCTGCGCTCCGACCCCCAGGCGCGTGACCGCAGGTCCAACCCGAGGGCGGAAACACTAGTCGCCGAGAGGAGAGTGCGCAGGCGCAGCTGGGAGAGTGAGGCTGCACATGCGCAGACGTCGTTTGTTCGGAGACCTTCTGCGATGCCCTGACAGAGGTGAGACAGGCCCTCTGGTTATGTGTAAGACACCAACTTTCTGAGACCTAGGAAAAGCTGCCAAAGATGTCTTCAATAAAGGATATGGATTCGGAATGGTCAAAATAGATCTGAAAACCAAGACTTGTAGTGGAACGGAATTTTCTACTTCTGGTCATGCTCTTGCTGATACAGGGAAAGCGTCAGGCAACCTAGAGAACAAATATAAGGTCTGTAACTATGGACTTATTTTCGCCCGAAAATGGAACTCAGATAACACTGTCAGGACAGAAATCTCTTTAGAGAATAAATTGGCTGAAGAGTTGAAATTGACTCTTGATACCATATTTGTACTGAACACAGGAAAGAAGAGTGGGGAAATTAAAGGTCTCCTATAAATGGGATTGTTTCAGACTTGGCAGTAATGTTAATATAGATTTTTCTGGGCCAACCATTTATGGCTAGGCTGTGTTGGCCTTTGAAGGTTGGCTTGTTGGCTATCAGATGAGTTTTGACACAACCAAATCCAAACTGTTACAGAATAATTTTGCCCTGGGTTACAGGCTGGAGACTTCCAGCTCCACACTTATGTGAACGATGGCACTGAATTTGTTGGTTCTATCTACCAAAAGGTTAGTGAGAAGACTGAAACGTCAATATATATAAACCTTGCTTGGACAGCTGGCAGTTAACAATATCCATTTTGGCATTGCTGCTATATACAAGCTGGCTTATAGAACTTCTGATAAAGTAGATAATGCCAGTTTGAATGGACTGGGTTATACTGAGACCCTTCAACCAGGAGTCAAATTGACTTTATAAGCTTTAATTGATGGAAAGAACTTCAATGCAGGAGGTCACAAGGTTGGGTTGCGATTTGAACTGGAAACTTAATGTGGTTTGAGTAGAACATCAGATTTGTCCTTGGAAGTGAAGAGAAATGAACCCACTATGTTTTAGCTTAAAATTCTTCTGTGAAATATCAAAAGTGTGAATGAACCTTTTATTATTCCAAAGAATTGTAATCCTCCCACACTGAAGTCTAGAGATTGCAGGTCCATCCTAAGGGAGGTGCTTGAAGGCATGCTTGGAAGTTGTCATGTTTGTGCCATATTTCAGTTCAGTTCTGCAGTGTTTAATTTAAATATGTCCTTCAGCGACAATGTAGTGTCACATTAAATAAAAGGACCTAATCTTCCAGTTTGTACATTATGTCCTGCATGTCATACCTTTGACTGTATCAGTCTCTGTACTGTAGTGGAGTTTTTGTTTTTTGCATCAGAGTAAAATTAAATAAACCCATCACATTTGGAACATTTAAAAAAATGAAATGCTGACAGCCCCCAGAAGATGAAAGAACCAAAGATTACAAAAGGAAGCCTAGAAAATGAAACAACTTGCTGAAGATCATTTCTCTAGAAAGAAATGGAACTGCCCCATAACCCAAGCAGCCTGCTTCTGAAGCAGCTTACTGTGACCAAGAGTTCTTTGAATTAAGCAAATGGCCAAGATGGTACAGTGATAGTCCAAAAAGAATTGTGCTACTACCTCTAAACCTTCTGTCCCCTGCATCTCAAATCATCTTTTTGGCATCCTCTCCCCACCCCGAACATTCTTCTGACCAGAGACCTGGGTTACTGTCTGCTCCAGCACTGCTAATATGATTTGTGACAGTAGTCATCTTTTACACAAACTTTCTACAAAGGAGCTTACCACGCTTTGGATTTTTCCACCCTTAACCCAATCTATCACTGGAACAATTCTATTTTGGTTATTTTCATCCAAGATAGTTAAATTTTTAAGATGACCTCCAAGGGTGGGTCTTCTGATAAAATTTTCTTTGATTTCTTCTCACCACCTGGCTTGGTTCTATTTACTTAAGCCACTCAATCAGCCAGAGGATCATAAAAACATGTGGCTGGGGTTCTTCTGAATGCTAGATACCCTGTGTCACCAACTGGATGTTTTGGCTGCCATGTTCAGGAAAGCAGGAATTCCAAAGACCAAGAGCCAAGACCCATTGAGAAACTGCCACTCTAAAGAAACCAGCCAGCAGCTCAGTGCAGTGGCTCACACCTGTAATCCTTGCACTCTGGCCAAGATGGGTGGATTGCTTGAACTCAGGAGTTGGAGACCAGTCTGGGCAAGAGTGAGACCCTGTCTGTACTAAAAATAGAAAAACTAGCTGTGCATAGTGGCCCATGCCTGTAATCCCAGCTACTTATGAGGCTGAGGCAAGAGGATTGCTCCAGCCCAAGAGTGTGAAGTTGCTGTAAGCTACGCTGACACCACTCTACCCAGAGTGACAGAGTGAGATGCTACTGAGGGGGTGAGCGAGGAAGAGAGACAGGAGAAAGGAAGAAGGGGAAGGAAGGAAGAAAGGAAAGAAAAACATGCAGCATTTGTAAAAAACACTGAAAAAACTAAGCAAAACATAGCAAACAGATTCTACAAAGTAAAAAAATACAAACACAAACAGTGCCTTTATATCCTCTGAGCAGTCTCTTTCTCCTTGGGGTACCAGGGAAACTCTGTGGTCTGGCATACACGTGGTTCCAACTGCCTCCAGACGCTGGAAGAAGTCCATTAGGCATGTAGTGGACAGAGGTAGCCCAGAGAACATCAAACTCAATGATAGCAAAGTCAAGAAAAGTTGTAGACAAATGAAAAAGAACATTTTGGAGAGGGCACAGAACGGATGGCAGGTAGAAATCGCAGGCAGAACAGCATGGAAACGTGCTACCACCAAGAAATCCCAGGCACATTGACAAACCACATTCCTAGGACTACAGATCCAGGGTCTATAAAACCTGGTTGGCTGAGAAAGGACTTTCACTTACAACCTGACTTGCCTAGGCTAACCAGTGACTTTCTGCAACAAAGAAACGGAAGGCAGGACTTTACTGGCGTCTGCCCTCATTAGGACCTTATTCTGTAGAGAAATGCCATTTGTGCTATTCCCCACAGCGCTGGAGAATGGCAGATATCGCAGGCGCTGCTAAATTGGGAAAAGTCAGGAAAAAAAAAATCACCAAGGAACAGACACTGAGCCTTGAAGGCACATACTAAAGCATTTTTATTTTTCAGGCGTAGATGATTTGAAACCGATAACATTTTCATAGAAGGGGAATCTCAAACGTTCCTGATGCTCTCTAAGGTGCTTAGCGCCAAAGATGGACAAGCGACACAGCCAAGGCGCCCAGAACAGGGCACAACCAATGCCACAAACCCACGCAAGGGGGCGCGAGAAACCAGGATGGCGGCTCCCAGAATTGTGGTCGCAAGGCTGGCGACGCTCGCACTCCGAAAGATATCGACACTGTGAGGTCTCGTTGTTCTGCTGTGTCTCCCTGGAGTGGATCCAACCAGCCAAGGAAAGCTGCTGCAGCGTGATGCTGTCGGCTTCCTCTGCGCTGTCTACTTCACCTCCGCGTGACCCCGGCCTCTGGGACCAGAGGAACTCAGCGGGCTGGGTCTGGACTCTGGGAAAACGTCCATTCTTCAGGTACACCCAGTTCATCCGCCAAGGAGGACTGGAAAGCAGTTCCAAATCACTGCGGTCGGAACAGTAATCTCCTAGCACAGGATAGAAAGGGAGAGGCCATGACGCGTGGTCATCTGTGTTCAGAATAACGGGAGGTTGTGGCTCCGGCAACCTTCCCTCTGGGGAAGCCTTGAACGTCCTCCGAGAAAACGTGGCTCCACCCCTTAATCGTCAATCCAGGAGGACACAGAATTTGAGCTGATGCTGGAGGCAAAGCTTTCTGCACTCTGGTGAGCTTGGGTATTTAAGCTCTCCAGGGTTAGTGGATGGAGGTAACCCAGAGGGCAATAAATGCAGTGTCATCAAGTTCAAGCGTGTAAAACCAGAATGAAAAACAACACGTACAACTTTAGAGTGCCTAGAGCCAAAAGAAATCGTCATTCCGACGGATAAAATTTAAAAATCGAGCGAATATTAAATTCAAATTTTGACTTGCTGCACCTAAACCGGGACGTCCTCTAAAATGGAAACTGTCATTCAGAAAACAACAAAACAAAAAAAAAAAAAAAAAAGGCGGAAAATAAAAACGAAACTCTGACTTACTGCAGCTAAAGCGGGAAGTCCTCTGACCAACAGAAATTGTCATTCCCACAGGAAAATAAAAAATAGGGTGGAAATTAAAACAAAATTTTGACTGGCTGCAGCTGAAGCAGGAAGTCCTCTGACCAACAGAAAGTGTCATTCACACGGGGGTGGGGAGGGGAATTGGGTGCAAATTGAACCCGAAATTCTGACTGGTTGCAGCTAAACCAGAAGGTTCTCTGACCAATAAACGGTATCATTCCCACAGTTAAAAAAAGGGGTGGAAATTAAACCGAAATTCTGCCTTGCTGCTGCTAAACCAGGAAGTCTTCTCACCAATAGAAATTGTTATTCCCATGGTAAAAAAAAAAAATTAAACATAAAGTTTGGCTGCAGCTGAAGGGGGATGTCCTCTGACCAATAGAAAGTGTCATTCCCACAGGGGGAAAAAACGTACTGGGGGGTGGGCAGATTAAATAGAAATGTTAATAGGGAAAGGGCCAAGGACAGGGAAGGGAGGGGGGAGGGTAGGATGGAGGGAGGGTAATGGGTGAGGTCACACCTTTGGTGCAACTTAGAATGGGTACAGGCGAAACCTACTAAATGCAGAATACAAATGTCTATATACAGTAACTAAGAAAATGCCAACGTTGAACAGTTTGATGAGAA
>CAUYPK010124239.1:0-10252 GCA_963574355.1 Loris lydekkerianus | reverse complement strand
ATGTCTTGGCTATTCAAGGTTTTTTCTGATTCCATATAAAATGAAGTACTAATTTTTCCAGGTCTTTAAAATATGACAGAGGTGCTTTAATAGGGATCATGTTAAATCTGTAAATTGCTTTAGGTAGTATAGACATTTTAACAATGTTGATTTTTCCCAGCCATGAGCATGGTATATTTTTCCATTTGTTAACATCTTCAGCTATTTCTTTTCTCAGAGTTTCATAGTTCTGTTTATAGAGACATTTCACATCCTTAGTTAGATTCACTCCCAGATATTTCATCTTCTTTGGCACTATTGTAAAGGGAATAGAATCTTCGATTGTTTTTTCCACTTGACTATTGTTGGTGTATATAAAGACTACAGATTTATGAGTGTTAATTTAATATCCTGAGACATTACTTTATTCCTTGATCACTTCTAGGAGTTCTGTAGTTTATTCCTTTGGATTTTCCAGATATATAATCAAATTGTCTATGAAGAGTGACAATTTGATTTCCTCTGGTTCTATTTGGATCCCCTTTATTGCCTTCTCTTGCCTGATTGTGGTGGCTAAGACTTCCATTACAATGTTAAAAAGCAGTGGAGACAGTGGGCATCCTTGCCTGGTTCCTTATCTGAGTGGAAATGATTTCAATTTTACTCCACTCACTATAATATTGGCTGTGGGTTTGCTGTAGATGGCCTGTATCAGTTTAAGAAATGCTCCTTCTATACCTATTTTCTTAAGTGTTCTGATCAAGAAAGAATGCTGGATATTGTCAAAAGCTTTCTCTGCATCAATTGAGAGAATCATATAGTCTTTGTTTTTTAATTTGTTTATGTGCTGCAGTATATTTATGGATTTACATATATTATACCATCCTTGGAAACCTGGGATGAAACCCACTGCTTGTGGTGTATAATTTGTTTGATGTGTTGTTGGATTCTGTTTGCTAGGATCTTATTAAATACTTTTTGCATCAGTATTCATTAGAGATATTGGTCTATAATTTTCTTTGCTTGTTGGGTCTTTTCCTGGTTTGGGTATCAGGGTGATATTTGCTTCATAGAATGAGTTGGAAAGTGTTCCTTGTTTTTCTATGTTTTGAAAAAGATTAAGTAATATAGGTACTAGTTCTTCTTTAAACATTTGGTAGAATTCTGATGAGAAGCCATCTGGTCCCAGGCTTTTGTTTTTGGGGAGATTTCTTATAGTTGATGCCATTTCAGAGCTTGTTATAGGCTTGTTCAACATTTCCACTTCTTTCTGGCTAAGTATAGGAGGGTGACAAGTTTCCAAGTATTGATCTATTTCCTTCAGATTTTCATACTTCTGAGAGTAGAGTTTTATGTAGTATTCATTAAGGATTTGTTGAATTTCTGAGGAGTCTGTTGTTATTTGGCCTTTATCATTTCTGACTGAGAAAATTAGGGATTTTACTCTTCGACTTCTGGTTAGGTTTGCCAAAGGTTTATCTATTTTATTGACCTTTAAAAAAAAAAACACAACTCTTTGATTGGTTGATCTGTTGTATGATTCTTTTGTTTTCAATTTCATTTAGTTCTGTTCTTATTTTAGTCATTTCTTTTCTTCTGCTGGGTTTAGGGTTGGAAAGTTCTTCCTTTTCCAGTTGCTTGAAGTGTCTTATTAAGTTATTGACTTCCCCTCTCTTTCCATTCTCTTGAGGAAGGTTTGCAATGCTATAAATTTTTCTCTTAGGACTGCCTTTGCTGTATCCCAGAGGTTCTGATAGTTCATTTCTTCATTATTGTTTTGCTCTAAAAATTTGGTAATTTCCTTATTAGTCTCATCTATGACCCAGCTATCATTCAGCATGAGGTTATTTAGTTTCCATGTTTTTGTATGTGTATGGTGATTCTTGTTTTACTGAGTTCAACTTTTATTCTGTGGTGGTCTGAGAAAATACAAGGAATGATTTATATTCTTTTAAATTTGCTGAGCTTAGACTTGTGACCTAAGATGTGATCAATTTTGGAGGATGATCCATGGGCTGATGGGAAGAATGTGTATTTGGTTTTGTTAGTATGGAATGTTCTATAGATGTCTATTAGATGCAAATGTTGAATGGCTAAGTTTAATTCTAAAATTTTTTTGCTTAGCTTCTTTTTTGAGGATCTATCCAAACCTGCCAGAGGAGTGTCAAAGTCTCCAATAATTATGGTGCTGGGGGAAATCAAGTTGCTCATGTTAGTTAGAGTTTCTTTTATAAATTGAGGTGAATTCTGGTTGGGTGCATAAATGTTGATAATTGAAATCTCATCATGTTGAGTGTTGTCCTTAAGAAATAAGAAGTGACCATCATTGTCTTTTCTTACTTTGATTAGTTTAAATCCTATTGTATCTGCGAATAAAATTACAACACCTACTTTTTTCTGATTTTCATTTGCCTAAATTATAGATGACCATCCCTTCACCCTGAGTCTATGTTTATCTTTTAAGGTAAGGTGACATTCTTTAATTCAGCAGGTGTCTTGCTTGAGTTTTTATGTCCAGTCAGCCAACCTGTGTCTCTTTAGAGGGCAATTTAAGCCATTCGCATTAGTTGAGAGTAACAATAAACCAGACAGAGTTTTGGGTATCAAGTTTTTCAAAATTCCAATGGACATTTTTAATCCTTTCGCCCATATGGAAGTTAGAATTTGATCAAAAGTTTCTGAGTGATTTTACTTTGGTGGTGGAGGATTGTGTTGTTCATTATGGAGGATAGGTCTGAGAATATCCTGAAGAGCTGGTTTATGGCAAATTTCTTCAACATGTGAATATCATTAAAGTAATTAATTTCTCCATCATAATTTCTCCAGTATAATTTCTCCATCATACATGAAGCTCAGTTTAGATGGATACAGGATCCTGGGTTGAAAGTTATTTTGTTTAAGGAGATTAAAGTTCGATGACCACCCTCTTCAAGCTTGAAAGGTTTCAGCAGAGACATCTGCAGTTAATCTAATGTTCTTCCCCATGTATGTTATGGTTTTCTTACATCTTACAGCTTTCAGAATTTTCTCCTTCATATTAAATTTAGCGAAATTAATTATAATGTGTCTATGAGAATTTTTGTTTGGCTTGAGTTGTGCTGGTGTTCTGAAACTGTCTGGTATCTGAATTTCAGAATCTCTGGGCATGTCTGGACAATTCTCTTTAATTATTTCATGAAGAAAAGCATCTGTATTCTTCACAGCAACCTCATCACTTTTAGGTATTTCTATGAGTCGAATATTAGACTTCTTCGAATTATCCCAGAGCTCTCTGAGAGAATTATCTGTTTTTGTTCTCCACTTTTTTTCCTCTTTGAGTGTCTGGGAGTGTTCAAAAGCTTTGTCTTTAGTATCGGAGATCCTTTCTTCTGCCTGCTCCATTCTGTTACTGTGGAATTCAATAGTATTTTTTAAATCTCTGAGGGCTGCAAATTTTTGCTTTATTGTGTCAAAATCTTTGGTCATTTTGTCTTTAAATTCATTGAATTATTGAGACATCTTTTGAATTTCTGCTTTAAATTCTAATTTCATCATTTCCTCCATTTTATTCATCCTATTTGCTATCCGAACTCTAAACTCAATTTCTGACATCTCAGCCACTTGTTTGTGAATAGAATATTATGCTGTGTCTGCTTTATCATTTCTTGGGGAAGTTGATCTACTCTGATTTTTCATGTTGCCAAAGTTATTATGCTGATTTTGCCTCATGATTGTTTACACTGTTGGTTAGGTGGTCTGGTAAGGTGAGATTGGATTGGGGTTTCTTGGGGTTGTGGTTAACCAGCCCTTTGTTAATGATCTGAGACTGATGACTGCAGCTTTTTCCCCTTTAGCTTTGCAAAGGACTTGTACAGTATTACAGTCTGAGGCTGGGAAACCTGCTTGGTGTAGTGGGGTTAGGTGGCTCAGTCTTGTATTTAACTGATTCTTGTCCTATCCTGGTGGATCAGTGACTCTGGTGAAGTTTTAGCTTTGAAGAAATACAAGCAATTAAGAAACCCCACCTCTGCACACAACAGCTGAAATGGGAAAATTGACCTTTCCTGTTACTACACAACCAGGGTATCACCGGAGAATGTTCTAGGGTGATTAACCCAAGTTAGGGGTTCCAAACCAATTGACCCAAACAGTACAAACTCTCAGGTGGGAGAGTTTGAAAGGTCTCCAGCAGCTAGATAGCAGAGATGTACTAGCTGCTCTGATTTGGCTTTCTCTAGTGCTCTATGGAGTCAGAAAGTCCCGCCCGGTAGCACAGTAGGACCAGGGGGCTGAGTCTCTTTTCCACTTTGTTCCTTTTTCATTCACAATCACTGGTGACCCTGCAGGGGTGCAGTCCTGTTTCCTCCAATAATGTGAAACACCAGGGCTTAGCCCCTCTCATAGTCAAAGGATGGTCAATGCCCCCCAAGGCCTGGCCTCTGCCCTAGGCTACCAGCCAGCTCGGTCTGAGGCCTGCCTGCCTCGGGTGTTCAATATCCACTGGCGAGTGTTCCACTTGGGCTCTGTCTAATCCTGAGGTACAAGGCCAGCAAATGCTTATCTCCCTCAGCCAACCGCCTTTGCCCCTGCTGGTCTGCAGTACCCATATCCCTATAGAGTGAGTTCTGGTTTCCTCTTGCAGTGCACAGAGTTGGGGGGATGTTTCTTCAAGATTAAGCCCCAGCATAATCATTCTATTATTGCTGGCTCTTTGTGGGAAGCGCCCCTGCACAGATCCTCTGCCGTTGCCAAAGCCAGAGAATTCTGGCTGTAGGAGCAGCTCCAGGAACGTGCTGCACATGAATCTGCCAGCAGAGCGGGTAACATTGCACTTGATTTTTGGCGATGTCCAGTGCCTGGTGACTTCAGCAAGGAGAACACTACTCCACTGGCGATTCTGGTTGGGCGGGGGCCTGGCGTGGAGGCAGGTCAGGCCTGGCGTGCTGCTTCAGCGGAGCATGGCGCACAGCCTCAGTGGTATCCGGACAGGTAGGGTGTGGTGCTTGGCCTCAGCAGTCTCTGGACAGGCAGGACCTGTTATTACTTCTTTAAATAATTTTTCTACCCCAATCTCTCTCTCTCTACCTCTTTATAGCAAATAATTAGCCTTTCGGGCTATCTTCTAGATCTTGTAGGCATGCCTTATTCTTTTTAATTATTTCTCCTTTGTTCTCTTCTGATTGTGTATTTTCAAAGAACCTGTATTCAAGCTCACTAATTCTTTCTTCTGCTTCAAAGTACCTGTATTCAAGCTCACTAATTCTTTCTTCTGATTGGTAATTTCTGCTATTGAGAGACTCTTATGAATTTCTTAGTTTTGTCAATTCGATTCTTATTTTATTTTTTTATTTATTTTTTTTTTTTGCAGTTTTTGGCTGGGGCTGGGTTTTAACCCGACACCTCTGGCATATGGGACCGGCGCCCTACTCCTTTGAGCCACAGACACTGCCCATCAATTTTATTCTTAAGCTCCAGAAGTCTTGCTTTTTATTATTTCAATATATTTGATAAATTTCTCTTGTAAGCTTCTGAATTCCTTTGTTGTTGTGAAATTCATGGTGCTTCTTCAGGATAGCTATTTTATATTCATTGTCTGAAATGTCATATATCTCCATCGTTCTTGGATTGGTCACTCGTACCTTATTTAATTTATTTGGTGAGGTTGTTTTTCAGAATGTTCTTGATGGGTGTGGGTGTTTGTCAATGTCTTTTTTTTATTATTATTCTGAAGGTGCTTGTTTGCATGGATTGTTGTTAAATTTGGTATTTGTGTGTAGGAATGATCATTGGAGATTTCTATTTGGCTATCTTCCTCTTCCCCCTTTCCAAGAATCTGTGTCTGGAATAGCCCTCAGTTGGATTCTGATGGTCAATATAATATGAGAACGACCAGTGGAACTGGTGATTCAGTTAATTCTTATGATTGGATAAGTTGTCAAACACTGTTGCAAGTGATAGATAATTCAAGTTCAACATCCTTGATGCATTGTCAGTTGAAGTTCACCAAATTCATAAGCTTATTGCTAAAGATATCTGATAGCAAGTCTTAATGGAGAAATCTATGAAGACAGCAAAAGATTTAAAATAACTGTGCTCACAGTGTGGAAACTAGAGAATAAGACCTGAATATAGTTTACTTTACAATTAACTTATGCATATCAAATTTAAATTATATTTGGTAGAGTTCTTAAATTAAACTACAAAATTTTTCTTACAAAAATGGTTTTAAATCTCTCCTGGAGATTTCTAAAAAATTGCCTCTGCTTTGTGGGCATTTATTAGATCATCTATTGACTTCACATTAATATTGAGTTTTGGATACTTGCTTTTCCATTCTTGTGATACTTTACTAAGAAGAATGTGTTTCAGCTCCATCCATGTTAACGCAAAAGATGTAAGGTCTCCATCTTTATTTATGGCTGAATAGTATTCCATGGTATACTTATACCACATTTTATTAATCTATTTCTTCCAAGATGGGGAGACAGGGAAGGTAGGAGGGAGAAGAGGGAAGAAATGAGGGGGATTGGTGTGCATCCAATCAATGGGCACAATGTGGGAGTATATGGCACACCTCCTGGGGGCAGGACATAACTACAACAGGGACTATATCCCACAAAGGCAAACATTGTATCCTAATTTTTTGTACCCTCAAATTAACCTGAAATTTAAAAAGGAAAGAAATTGCTTCTGTTCAAATAGGGTCTAAATCTCTCTGTTTAGGATTTGTCAATCCTCATTTTTGCATTTGCGTATTTCTTACCCAGTACTGATCTACCACTTATGAAGCTACAGTTCTTAGGGTTCCCAGCTCTGACTTATGGTAAGACATTTTTTATAATGTTCCTTGTCAGTTTGAGCCATTTGTTTGGAAATGGCTTCTCTGTGTGCCTGGCTCAATGGTTGTGTCCCTTCCTGTGGAGCTTCTCAATGCTGCTGACTCTTTACGGTTTTAAGTTCTCTCAACACCCCCATTTTTCTATTTTCTAATTGAATATGATTTAGAAGAAGGTCACCCATTGGGCAGAGCCTTGCCATTTTCTGTCATCCAAATGTAGCTTATTGGCTGAGGTAGTTTGCCTAATTTTTTAATAATTCTTTGTGAATTGATGCAGCTGCACTGTTGTGACAAAGACTGATTCTTCAGGGATCCTTTAAAATTTCTTCTTGGTTGTGTTACATATAATTGATATGGATATATAAATGAGTTCATCTATTGTACATACTTGCAAAATGTGAGGGCAGGAAGTGCAATGAAATGCTGAAGATATGTCTTGGAAATGCCAGTCTTATCTATATAATAATTCATAATTGTGCAAATGACAAGGAAGTCACACGTAATTGTACTGGAATAAGTAGCATATTTTGCAGTGTTGACATGGACTCCCCACAAGGGTTCATTGAACAGGAAGATTGTTCCAAGGGCAACCCTGCCTAAATATTTGTAGAACTTGAGGCAGGAATGCAATGGAGCCCCCTCATGGCTAGGCAGCCACTATTGCCTTTTCTTTCCACTTCTGATTCTGTTCTGAACCACTAAGAGCCTTTAGTGGTTATTCTAGGCAATGTGATTATGTCCCATCACCCCTTCCACTTCATCCATCAGTCACCCCTTGGTACAGTCTGCTCTCAGAATGATGGATCCAGGGAACAGAATTGCAAGAGCCTAGAAGTGGCTTGGAAATTTGGGGGTAGTACTAGTTATGGGATCCAAAGTTAGAGAACATCAAATTGTCAGAAGAGATGTTTCATGATTTCAGGAACTAAACCGGATCCCCTATAGTACTTTGTTTTGTGCTGTGACATCTAACTTTTACCAGTTACCACAGTTGGTTAATGTGGAACCCTGAATCATTATGTCCTCATTTCTTTTATCTGATCCATACCCTGCCTCTGGAATCTCTCATGACAATTCAATTTTCCTCTTATTTATGCTTTTAAGTCATTAAGCAACATTTAGAGTGTCTCAAAATTCTTTGGAATTTTGAAATGCTCCATGGTAAAAACAAAAAGGAGTTCAAGGAATGCTATTCTGGTGTAATGACTTACTTTGCAGCTTGGGATATTAAAGGCTTTGAAAATTCCCACAGTAAATACCTTTGTTTGATTTTACTTAACTCATTAATTCCTACATGTATTTGAAAATAGACCTCCACATCTTTTATTCCAAAGAAATATCAATAGCTTTTCCCTTAAAGGAGAATCAAATTAAGACTTTTATCCATTCATTTGAATCCCAGTGTCTAGACTAGCTATACAATGACAAACAAAATAACATTCTGCCTTCAGGGAATTGTTACTCATTTTACCAATGTTTTCAAATGTTGATTCCATTTAAATTTGTAACAAGCATAGTTTTGTTTAGTAATTTTAACTTGGTTATAACTTGAGGTCAGTTACTATTTAGATGGCTGGAAAAATCTATGCCTGTGGAGTGTGCCCATTACTGATTATATTTTTAATTGTACTCTGTTTGTGAAAAGTGTCTTGGAATTAAAAAAATCAAAGATCCCTTTTATCCTGGCTCAGATATGGACCAACCCAAACTCCCAGGATACATTAGGGATGATGTAATCCAGCAGCCCTGTTCCAAAGTTTGCTCAGGGTACTAATGTAGCTACTGAGTACTACTTTCCAGAGTACTTAAGGGCTGATGTGATTTGTCTTAATTTCCTAAGTTACCTTGTGGCTGCTGTGGCCTGCTTCCCAGAGTACTTTGTAGCCTGTCATTTGATCTTCCAGGAGTTCATCCAAGCCAAGGATTGATAATGCATTAGAGTTGCTGCTGCTTAGAATCATTGCTTTTGTTTGTAAGCATGGGCTATTTGGGAGGATTTCTGAGCTCACTGAGCATTTCACATTCTATTTTTATCTTATCATTTGCTTGCCATGATCAGGAATGTGTCATGTAACTCGACATGAAATAAGAATTTCTTGTCTCCTTAGGGGTATTTTTTTAAGTATAACCCTTAAATAAAGTAAGAAATGGCTTCTCAGTTTCTCTTGTTATAGGAGACCAGCAGATGATATTGGTGTTTCACGTCTATTTCCTTCACACTCACCTCTACATTCTGTGTAGACCACCACTGACCACCTCTGACTTTCTGCCAGAGAGCTTTTTTTTACCTCTTAGGCTAAAGGGGCATGCTCAGTCCTTACAGCATAGAGTGCCAGAGAGTCTTAAACCAATGATAGTGAGGAACTAATGAAGAAACACTTCAGCTCTTCTCACACTTAGTTGGGATAACTCTGAGGTATGTTTTTTATTTACTTACCCTTTTTAATTAGGTATTGACAAATTTTATTTGTATATATTTAGGGTGCAAAGGGTATATATATATATGTATCTATATATATCTATATATATATATATATATATAGAGAGAGAGAGTGAAATAATTGAACCATCCCTTTCACTATATATATAGTATACATATATATAGAAATAATTAAATCAAGCTAATTAATAAATATATCAATAACCTAAAATATTTACCATTCATTCTTTCTGCTTAACTGAAACATTATACATTTTGACATCTCCTCACTAACCCCTACCCATAGGCTCTGGAGACCATCATTCTGCTTTTTGCTTCTGTGTTTGCAATTTTTTTACCTTCCACATATAAGTGAGAACATGTGGTGCTTGTCTTTCTGTTCCTGGCTTATTTCACTTAGTATAATGTTCTTTATATTCACCCATGTTGTCACAAATGACATAATTTACCTCTTTTAAAAGGTTGAATAGTATTCCATTTGATATATATTTCTTATTTTCTTTACCCATTCTTCAGTTGTTGACCACTTAGTCTGACTTAATGACTTGGCTATTGTGAACAATGCTGTAATAAATGTAGGAATGGAGCTAATTCTTTGACATACTGACTTCAAATCCTTTGCACATGTCCCTAGAAGTGAGATTGCTGGTTCCTATGGTAACACAATTTTTAGTTTTTTGAGGAAACTTCATACCATTTTCCATGATAACTGTATGAATATACATTCCTACTAACAGTGATATTGGTTTCTTTTTCTCCACATCCATGCCAACACTTGTCATTTTTAAAATCTCTTTGATAGTAGCCATTCTGACAGGTGTGAGGTGGTTTTAAACTTCGTATCCCCAATGATTGGTGATGTTGAGCATTTTTTCTTTTCTTTTTTATTAAATCATAGCTGCATACATTGATATGATCATGGGGCATCATACACTAGCTTCACAGACCATTTGACACATTTTCATCACAATAGTTAACATAGCCTTCCTGGCATTTTCCCAGTTACCGTGCCAAGA
>CAUYPK010124233.1:0-52302 GCA_963574355.1 Loris lydekkerianus | reverse complement strand
TTATGGAAGATTAGGCAGTTGTAAGATGTTAGTTTCATTTCCTGGTTTTCTATTGATTTCAAATGTCTATGTCGCTGTTTTTGTGCCAGTACCACGCTGTCTTGACCACTATGGCTTTGTAGTACAGCCTAAAATCTGGTATGGTGATGCTCCCAGCTTTATTTTTATTACTAAGCACCACCGTAGCTATATGGGGTAATATACGGAGATTTTTATTTTCATTTATTCTGATAATTTTATAGAGTGTTTATTAGATGTCTAATATAGTAGCAAGGGGTGAGTACCTATCAGTACATAAAGCAGACAGTCTTTTTCTGTCATGGATCCCG
Source organism: Loris lydekkerianus (assembly GCA_963574355.1). Lineage (NCBI taxonomy): Eukaryota > Metazoa > Chordata > Mammalia > Primates > Lorisidae > Loris > Loris lydekkerianus. The sequence goes on along the minus strand of CAUYPK010124233.1, from coordinate 51,973 downwards.
TTAAGACAATAGATAGCAAATAAATAATCATACAAATACTTATAAATCCATAAACCTTGATAAATGCCATGGTAAATTCACAAATGGTAGGAGAGACACGATGGGGGATGGATTAGATAGAAGGTTCAGGAAGTATCTTTCTTAGGATTTACTATTTAAAGTTCTGATAAATTATAATTCATTAGCACATCAAAGAATGGGGCGATATTAGCACCATGTGACAAAAACAGCATAGAAAAGCCTGAGGCTTGAGGCTGAGGAGGTGATAATTCCTATAGACAGTAGATAAAGGTGTCTGGAGTGGTGAAAAAAGGGTTGAGCAGCAGGAGATGAGGTGGATGAGAAAGATTGAGACAAAGAGCCACATGGATTTCACCTTCAGCGTCTGTCTCTCGTCCTTCTTGCCTTTGCCAGCACATTGACACCTATCACAATAGTCTTCAATAAAGTCTTCCTTACCATCTAACAAGTATCAGAATAATTTTTCTTTAATTCTATGTCAGAATAATAATATTTCCTGATAATTTCTTTGATACATAATGAATCAATTACACATGGTAGGTCTTTACCTCAAGGAACTCACAGTGTAATAGAGATGATGACCAGACAACAGCAAGTACCACACAATTCGGATGGTACCCAGAAGTTGTTTGCACAGTGGCATGAAAGAGTCAAGGTGAGAACACCCTAAAATTGTGATTTCTAAGCCAATGTTGAAGGATCAGTTAGAGGCAAAGGGGGACAGTACAGAGAAATTTATGAAATTTGTAAAACTGTTATTTCTAAGTCAGAGCTTATACTACTCCCTGTTTGCACTTGCTCTCATAAAATTGAGTAGTTTTTAAAAAAATACTTATGATGGTGGCCACATAATTTTAAGGCACTGTAATCGTTTATCATCTCTTCTGATCCTCCTGTCAATCTCAGCCATTGGGCCATCTTGTACATTCACTTCCTAGGTGACTATGGCCGAGTCTTCCATTTGGAAGTCCAATAGGCATCGACAGTTAAAAAATGTCAAAACCCAATTATTGTTCTTTCCCCAGCAATATTTCTTTTGTTATAATCTTCCCCAGGTCCCCCTAAAAAGAGTTATCTCATTCTTCTGGCTCATTAGTCTTCACTATCAGCAAAACCTTAACCCTGTACCATCAAAATATGTTCAGAATGTGATCACTGCTATTTCCACAGCTCCCAGCCTGAAACAGCCACCGTGTGTCTCCCCTGGGTGATTGCAGAAACGTCCTCACTCCTCTCCCTGCTGCCCTCTGTGCCTTCCTATGGCCCGTCTCTGCCCTCAGATGAATCTTTTTAGAGTATAAGACAGATCTTTTCTCTTTTCAGAATCCTATGATGTCTTTCCTTCTTATTCAGAGTTGAAGCCAAAGGTCTCACAATGGCCTTGAAGTTCTGCTGTGATTTGGTCTCTGTTCTGTCTCTTCCCTCACACGCTACTTCTCTGCACTGGGGCCACTTCCCTCTCCTCCAGGGGGTCCTCTAATGTTGCTCCAGTACCCCAGGCCTGACGTCGGGCAGCTGTCCTCACTGGGCTCTGAGACATCCCCGTGGCTCATTTTCTTGTCACCGCCATTTAAAAACCACCTTCTCTGCCTACGGCCTCCCACTGCACATTTATAAAAACCCCGAAACACAGATGGTAAAATCAGAGCTGAGTTCAATTCTCTGGAAATATAGAGAATGGTGTGTATTCTCGACTGTTTTGAACAATGCAAACTCTGTTTGCCAACGTGGTCTTCTTTTGCCTTGTTCACTGAAAAGCTGACAGACTTTAGAGAGGCTCCTCTGAGCCCTCCTTTCAACTAGACCTCGACCTTGGACTTCAGAATATAACTTGTGGTGTCTAGTTTTAGCAAAAATCCTGCTCAGTCAGTTTAGAGGGAACCTTCCCACTTCTGATACTTGGTCACTTTCAATTATCACTATTCAATATCAAATGCGTCATTTCCTACCCTCGATATTCAGCCTTTCAACAGGAATCCTGTTCAGTCAGTTGAGCAAGGATTCCCCTTACCCTGATGTCTTTGGTTAGTAATTATTCCATGATCTTCAAGTTCCCCTTTCTGATTGTCTTTCCTGTTTTCAGAGCTGAGGCAACCTGTCTCTCCTTCTGCCATTGTTTTGACTCCTGCCACAATAGTCCTGAGGAAAGTCTTTCTTGCCATTGAACAAGTACCAACTTAATTTTTTATCTTATGTTTTATCAGAATAACAAATTGTCCCCAAATAGTAATTTTCTAAAATTATTTAGAATTTTTTTTTTTTATTCAGTTGGCCCACATTTTCTGGATCATATGATGATCCAATGCCTTATTATAATATTCAGAAAATATCTAGAGTAACTAGAAGAACCTACATTTACCCATTTTTCATCGCCTGCTTTCTCTCTTTAGTCATAAATGCATAAATCACTTTAATTTTCTCTAATAGACTCAAAAGCCATAAAGAAAGAATCAGTTCACCTAAAGGCATCTAAAGGCACGTGGCTTTATGTACGTAGACATGAAAACTAAGTTAAACTTTCTGCAGTTTACATGATTTGGAAAAGTATTTTTGGGGAGTTTTGCGAAGTATGAGGTGTCAGAGATGGGGAAAAGAAAGAGTAGCTCAAAACAAGACAATATTGAATTAGCAAATATTTCTGGTAATGAGAAACGGATTTTAATTAATTCACAGCTTCATTCTCTATATTTCCTTATTCTTGTCTCATTTTTTAGTGACAGCGAGGACAGATGAGAAATGTCCATTCTTTAGGATGAATGATTCAAAAAGACACTACTGGCATTACACCTCCACGGCAGTGGCTATGTTATGATTACAGACTTGAGGACTTGAGTAATGCTCTAAACTACCAAGACAATCATTGACATCAACCTTAATTAAGAAACTGGTGCATTGAAAGGATGCACACTTTTACCTATTAGAGTTTGCCTGTGTGTGCGTTCATTATTCACCGTGGTTACCTGATTATTTATCTTTCCGTGTTAGTGCTTAAAAAGCACAGGGGCTAGTTAATGACTTATAAATGGACATTCATTCATCATAATTCTTGTCTCATTTTTAAAACACTTAAGGTTGTCAACTTAAGAGTCCATGATACTTTTTGGAATAAATAAAACCAGGACCTTACAGGGCAAATCTAAGAGCTCTGAAACCCACTGCTCACAGTGGATGAAAATAGCTCACAGTGAAGGAAAAGTCATTCAAAGTCATGAACACAACCCTGAGAGAAAGCAGTGCTTTACATGTAAAATTATCTTAAGTGATATTTATCCATACAGAGACCTATTTCTTAACTTCAGATATTTGCAATTCATGTATTTCAGCCAAAGAACATACATTTTGTTGTTTGTCAGTGTGTTACAATTTTTTAAGTCTCTTTTTTTTTTTTTTTTTAAACAACAAATTTAAATTAATGAGCTGCCCAGGGAACAGGGGCTAATTCTGAAGAATTTAGACCTACAGGTATATTCAACCTAAGGGCTTCAAAATCTTAGTTCAAAATGAAGCATTCCAATCTGTCGTTTTTCTTTTCTTAGTCTTTTTCTCAATAATTGATGAGGCTATCTATATGCTGATGTTAGATCTCAGCAGAAAGAACGAGAAAATTTCTTTTACAGCACTTTTCGACCCCTGCTTTAATTTTTCATATATATCAAATGGAATCTGGTTCATTTGAGAATGTGTCATGATCACAACTTCTATGTTCTTTCAAATAGTTTTATTACCTTTAAATTAGCTGGCCTAGGACAAATCTGCTTCTGCCATGAACAAAGGTGAGTTTCTACTGGGTCTACTGAGTTGCCCTTTGAAACAGTTGTTCATTCTCAATCCTTAGACCACTGTAGAAATGGCTGTGTAGTTAATGTTAACCAGTTTGTTGTTAAGTATTTCTAAGTGTATATAAAATCAGCACATTGTACCCCACAAATGCATTAATATACACAGCTATGACAAAAAGTAGGTGCTATTGGCCAGGCATGGTGGCTCACACCTATAATCCTAGCACTCTTGGGAGGCTGAAAAGGGAGGATTGCTTGAGTTTAGAAGATATAGATTAGCCTGAGCAAGAGCAAGGTCCCATCTCTACTAAAGATAGTAAAAATTAGCCAGGGTTGGGAGTGTGCCTGTAGTCCCAGCTGCTGGGAAGGCAGAAAAGCTTGTAAATTTACATACTATATATTAATATGCATTAATAATATATGTATACATGTATGATACATTATATAATATATATAATAAAATATCCTATAATGACAGTGTTTATTGTTTTTAAATAAAAACTTGCCATTTAAAAGAAATACCAGTTTATCACTAACTCATGTTTATTATTGCCGTTCTAGATATTTGGTGAGTACATAATTATATAGCCTTCCTTATTTGTTCATTATTTGTAGATTCTTATTCTGCTGCTTAACAATATTAAGACACATTTTAACTAGCAAATGGCTTCCTTTCATGGAGCTCACAAATGCAGCTTGAACTTTCAAGGACCTGCCCCTTCTTCTTCTGTATAAAATTTACCTTTATAGGTTCTTCTTTCAGGGTTGCCAAATGTAGCAAATAAAAATACAGGAAATCATTATCCTGGTTCCAAATATCGGTTCCATAAAACATTTGGGACATACTTATACCTAAAATTTTTCAGCTTTCAAATTATTATCAATTTGATCTTTTCATACTCTGAGGACATTGGTGTCTTAGTGGAAAGCCCAAAGAAGTCACCCTTTTCAGAGGCTGATATGCAATTGTTTGAAAAGTGACCTTAAAGGGAAGGAAAAGGAAGAAGAATAAATTTTCAGGTGTTCCAAGTAGTGTGGAGCCTGAACGTTATGTATCTGTGCTAACTGATAAAATGTCCTAAGGGGACGTAGTGAATGAAAGAGCATCTGAAACCATTGGGCCAGAAAAGAACCCATCTGGTTTGGCAGAACGCTTGCCCTTTGGACAGCCCTGAGTGTTCATGGTGAAGCTGTGTCAGGAGGCTGTGGATCTGGCTGGCACCTGTTAAATGCTTTTTGTTATTGACACATAATGGTTACAAATAAAATTTACAAGGCGTAGGTGCAAAATAGCATCAGTATAAATTTGGTAAAAATTCACAGATACCACGGTGCCATAGAGTTTGTTGACCTATTGTCAGAATTGTGAAAAAGAATAATTTTTTCCTCTTCATATGTCTACATGATACTCCTAGGAAGCATGTCTTTCCTAATACAGTGAACCTTATCTTGTTTAGTGCTCCCTAGGCTCAGGATTTAGCAGCCTTGGGAATATTTAAAAAAGCAAAAGCTATTTCTGTGTTGCGGTTACCAAAACCCAGCTCAGAAGGGATTAGACTTCAGTAAAATGGGACCTCCATCCACAATTTCATTTATATATATATATGGAGTAACTGGAAACATTGAAACAGCTGAAACAATCTGAAAACATAATAAATCAATTAGGTTCTGATTATCACAAGAGGAGAGTATTCTTAATAGATCACTCTGGGATGTTAACAGTTATTCATGAGACTATGCTAATCTCTTGAGATTTATACTTTAGAAGACAGCGATCTTGTCCCACCTGGGCATTAACTGCTGAGGAATAAAATTCGATGAACGATTGTTCTGAATAATGTGCCATTTTGCATGTGCTTATTAACCACTGTACCTTTAGAACTGAAGTCAATGAGAAAAAGTCATGAAGTAATAATATTTTTGAGTGCTAAATACATATTGAGCGCTTTCTATGTGCCAGATATTGTTCCAAATATTATTTACTTATTAATTTATTTCACTCTTTCATCAAGTTTATGGGATTAAGTATTCTTTTCTTCCTAATGCAACCATTACTATTATTATCATTGCTGCTATGACATTTGTTTCTTATCTGTGGTAATCGAGGCAGAGAGAGGTTAAATAACTTCCTAGGAGGACACAGTTAAGAAGTAGCCGAGTCAAGGTTCATACCTAGTAAACAGGATGTAGAGTTTATGCTCATGAGAATTTTATACAACTACCAAATTACAGATGAAAGACCAATGAAGAGAATTAAACTGACATCTCATATTTTAAGATGATCTAATACATGCCCACTTAGGAGAAAACTCAATTCCAGCTGGGGGGAGGGGAGAGAGAGGACTGGTGTGCTCCCACTTAATGGGCATGATGTGAGGGTGTATGGCACACCTTTTGGTACTGTAAGAGAGACTTTACTTAACACATGCTAATATTGTAAACTAGTTGTTTGTACCCTCACATTAACCCCCCCCCCAAAAAAAAAAATTAAAGAGAAAAAGAAGTGGGTTGTATAGGGATTTATTTATATGAGTAGCTAATGGCTGCTTCTTTTTAGAAATGGTTAAAAGGAGAAGAGTAAAGTGGCAGTATGAGTAGTGAAGTGCTTAGCAATTTGGCGTAAGTGTTAATGAACTTAGTCATGATGGCCGGGCTTGGTGGCTCATGCCGGTAATCCTAGCCCTCTGGGAGGCCCAGGTGTGTAAGGGGGGGAGAGATTGCTTAAGCTCAGGAGTTTAAGACCAGCCTGAGCAAGAGTGAGACTCTCATCTCTACTATGAAAAAAAAAATGTAGTGGGGCACTGTGGCTGGTGCCTGTAGTCCTAGCTGCTGGAAATAGGATCCTTGAGCCCAAGAGTTTGAGGTTGGTGTGACGCCACACCAGAGCTCTACCCAGGGAGAGTGAGATGTGAGACTCTATCTCAAAAAAAAAAAAAAAAAAAGAACTTTGTGGAGATGCCAGTAATGAAGGCTTTGTGAAGAGTGAACAGAACTCAGTATATTGTGCCCGAAACCCTCCCCTGGGGATTCTCAGCCTCCCCGCTCTGTCTTTCAAGGGGTCTAAGCACATGCCGCCTTCTCCTGTGCTGGTCGACAACAAAGCTTTCCCTCCTTTACAGCAGTGATTCTCTGCTGTGTGTCAGAGGATCTTAGGTGTACTGCAAACATTTTCAAAAATCATTAATTAAATTACTTTCAAAAAAGTTCAAAGCACAGTCAACACAGGGTCAACATAAAGTTTGTGAGCAATTCGAGATCGTTTAACATAGTCAATGGCACACAAATCCTGTATGTTCCAGGTGTTATGTCCAACCTGTGTATTCCTTTTTTTTTTTTTTTTTTTTAACTTTTTTTGGATCAACATAATTTTAGTGTGCCACAGAAGTTTAACTATAGTTTGAAGTCTACAGTGAGATAAAAAAGGTCGCAAAGCACTGCTTTGGAGTCCAGAGGTTCGTGTTCGTGGTCTACAAAGTGGATTTCCAAGATTATCTGGGCACATGAAGAGCACATTACAACTGCTACAAAAGACAAGGCAGCATCACTGAAGACTTGAAGAAATAAGTGTTAGAACAGAATTCTTGGTGTGACACCTGCTATGCATAATGTGAAAATACAGATTTAACTCACCTTTGAGGTTGCAGCCCTGATAGTCATTAAAACCAAGTATTAAAATAAATTGAAGTTAGATCTATACCTTTGGATTGCTGTATTTAAAGTATAATCAATATTTCATTTAAAAAATGAAATGCTAATATTTTAGTGAGGATCATATTGAACTACTTTAAATATTGTTATTTCATCTTTTATTCTTTAAACTTATATTTTAAAGTATGCTTTATAATAGACATTGTGTATATATATTTAAAATAATGTAATAAAATAATAGTAAATTAGTAAATGTATACACATTTCAAAATGTAACTGTACTTTTTTACTGATATGGTTTTACTTACTAAGAAAAGCTTGAAGACCATTTTCTTATATGGTATGCCAATTTAAAAAATATTGTTTCTTGGGAGGTTGGGTGGGCATTGTGGCAGGCACCTGTAGTCCCAGCTATGCAGGAGGCTGAGGCAGGAGGATGGCTTGAGCCCAGGAGTTAGAGGTTGCAGTAAGCTAGCCTGAGGTCATGGCACTCCAGCCCAGGTGACAGAGTCAAATTCTGTCTCATAAAAAAAACGTAAATAAAATAAAAATTTTATGGGGGCTAAATTCATATTAGCAAAAATACTTGCTCTTTTTTATTCAATAGATTTAGGGGGTACACACACACATATATATATTTTTGTCACATGGATGAATTATATGATGCTGAAGCCAAAGCTTTCAGTGTAGTTTTAAGAAAGGAACAGGTGGCTCAGTGTTTGTCGCTCAAGCAGGTAAGGCGCCAGCCACATACACCTGAGCTGGCTGGTTCAAATCCAGCCCCAGGCCCACCAAAGAACAATGACGCTGCAACCAAAATTAGCCAGGCTTTGTGACGGGTGCCTGTAGTCCCAGTTACTTGGGAGGCAAAGGCAGGAGAATTGCTTGAGCCCAGGAGTTGGAGGTTGCTGTGTGCTGTGATGTCATAGCACTCTACCCAGGATGACAGCTTGAGGCTCTGTCTCAAAAAAAAAAAAAAAAAAAAAAAAAAGGAACGGGGGCATCTTCAAAAACAATAGAATAAGTGGACTTTATAGCTACATTCATAGATTTAAATTCCCGTTCTCAGACTTACTAAATGAGCAATTTTCTTAATTCTTGTATCTTACTTTCCTAGTATGTAAAACATGGATATAATACTAGTACTTTTCTCATAGGGATGTTCTGTGTATTAAATTACATGATTAATGTGAAGAACTCAGAAGAGTGCCCGATATTTAAGTTCTCAACAAACATCTATTTATTCACTAATGGTTATGGTATTTGTATAGAATTATATTCTTCCAAATTTTCTTTAAGACTTGAAGTGTCCAAAACTACGTATGATGTTATCTATTCAGCAGCTGGGTAAACATTATTTTGTTACATAGTTTCACAGGACCTGTAAATAGCACCTTAAAATATCAGAGCTTATATGTGTTATTTGTCAGGCTTTATGTTTGGGCAACATCATCTTAATGTAAAACAGAGCATTATTTTTCATTCTCAGGACTTTCCTCTGAAATAATTTCAGCATAATAAATATTGAAAAGGATACAATTCAAGACTAAGTCAAGCATTTATCATTCGTGTAAACAATTCTTCATTTCTGTTGGAACTTCCTTAGGATAGAATTGCAATTTGTAGGTCAAAAATTGGGCTATCTTTAAGAAGTTTATATAAAAGAAGGGAATAAATTTATTTCAAAGGGTGACCCATAGAGTAACTCATATTTGAGACACATCCCTATTGAATTCAACATGATATTCTGGGATATTTTATGGAGTGGGGAGCTGTCTTTTCTTACATTACTCTAGTACAGATCAGGGGTCATATAATGTTTTCTGTAAAGGTCCAGATAGTAAATATTGGAGGTTTTAGAGGTGTATGGTCTTTGTATTAACTACTCTACCCTGCTATACTAATAAAGCAGCTTTAGACAATACATAAATAATTATGCTTATTCCAATAAACCATTATTTAGAAAGATAAGCCTTGGCCATTGCTGACTCCTGGTCTAGAATCCTAGGACCAACGGTGTGATCTTTTCTCTCTTTTATTTAGTTATATATTTTTAAGATCTAGAACAATGTCTGGCATATGAAAGATGCTCAGTAAACATTTATTGAATGAATAAAAGGGTAAAGGATGGATTGTATATTCAAATCCCACACATATTGAACAGTCTATCTAAGGAGTATATAACCATTAATGTGATTAAATATTTTTAAAAATTACATTTTTGTTTTGTTTTATATCTTGATTTTTGACACAAAACTATATTATTAGAAATAGATAATTTGTACAATAAATAAACCAATAGAGATTGGGAGACATATCTTAAATTATCAAAATGTAATGGCCCTCAAGAATAATGTTGAGTAAAAGGAAAGGGTTAAGGTATACTTTTTTATTTTGCTGATAGATGCCATGAGGAATCTTCAATATTTTGCATCCAATAGAAACTACAAACTCATGATTTTATGATGCACATTCATTAATCTAAATATGGCGGACAAGTGGACTGTAACAAAAGTCTTAATCACCAGCAAGTTGGCAGAAAACTTCCTCATTTCCTGCTAATCATTGCTCTGTTTTATTATGGCTAAAATCCCACATGTCTAAAAGAGTATTCACACTTCATATTTTATCACGTTTCCCTTAGGAATACTTCAATGCCTGAATTCTTTCAGTGTTTGAAAGAAAACTTTACTCGTCTTGAAAACAGAATCAAAAGGAGAAGAAAATTGGAAATTTGTAAACATAAAGGATATAAAGTGATCCCCTTGGACGTAGGTCATAGGCTTATTTTTATAATTGGGTTTAACTGTAAGTTGTTGTAAACCATGGAAAGGTTATGGTAAAGGAACAAAAGTGGGAAGAAAACTATATGCAAAGAGCATTTACAACAATTGTTCCATTTAGTGTGACAATGAAAAGTGTGTGATAAAGTCCTTTTGTTAGGAAATAAGCAAGAAAAAATATTTTTATACATATTTACAGCATAAAATGAGGGTAAAGGTAAGTAAGAATGAAAAACTTTAAGTTTATCAAATTATAAACTTTGTTTATAAAAATGTGAATTCATAAATTGTTTGCTTAGCATCTACAATTTAACTTGTAACCTAATCATATATATCCTTGTATTAATCCTTATATTAATATATTATATTGAAAAGGAAGTTAATTTATCAGAAAGACACCTGCACTCTAATTTTTATTGCACAATTCACAATTGCAAAGCTGTTGAATCAACCCATGTGCCCATCAATTCATGAGTGAATTAACAAAATGCAGTAAAAACCTACCTAACAGGTGCAATGAACACTGTTTGGGTGGTGGGCACACTGATAGTCCTGACTCAAGAATTACAAAAGCAATCCATGTATTTCAAAACATTGGTAACCCTGTAATATTGTGAAATTAAAAAAAAAAAAAGAATCTAATAGCACACATTTTCTTTTCTAAAGAAAATACATCTACAAATTACAAGTGTAAAATGAAGGATAATTAAAAATAAACACTAATCTCACCTTTCAGCATTTTCTCTATGGGAAAAATGAAACAATGAATTTTATCAATGGTGATATAAAATATAGAGTATTGGGAGTTACTTACTGATGAATTTCAATTGAAAGAAGACCAAATGTTCAGATTATCTGCATTCCATATATCAATCAATATTCTGATACATTCAGGACTTTAAGTAGGATGTTTTGTTAGTTGTTAAAAATTCTTGGCAGGTATTTAAGTAAAACAATACAAAATGAGAAGAGAGCTATTTATAGTAGACATGACTTCGCCCATTTTCAACAGGATAAAGTAAGATATTTTTCACACCTCACTACGTATATTTTTGGGTTTTTTTGTGGCAGAGTTTCTCTCTTCCCCTGGGTAGAGTGACATGGAGACAGCTCACAGCAACCTCAAACTCCTCTTGCCTCAGCCTACCAAGTAGCTAGAACTATAGGTGCCCACCAAACACCCCACTAGTTTTTCTATTTTTGGTAGAAATGGGGGGTCTCATTCTTGCTGAGGCTGGTCTTGAACTCCTAAACTCAGGTGATCCTCCTAGGCCTCCCAAAGTGCTAGCCACTGCACCTGGCCTACTAAGTACATTTTTAAAAGTTGAAAGTTTATGTATCATTTTTAGAAGGTCTGAAAGTGCTAGGTTTCTCAATACTCATCCTGAAACCATTTCTGGAAACGAATATGTAAGAGTAAGCTTTTCACAGACCTAACAAAGATCTACATCCTTCAACCTTCTAATGTGTGATGGGGAAACAGCTCAGAGTGAGAATTCTGGAAGGCTGAGCTTGCCTGTGTTAGTCAAGTTCCCTAAGCCTTAGTTTTCACTTATTTAAAAATACAGATATTATGGTAGCTCTTACCCCTCAAAATGTGAATTGAACTCTAATGATTAAAAGCTGTGCCCTGACACTGACCAACTGGGCTCTCTTTTTTGATCAGATACTTGCAGGGGGCATATTTTTTTTATATCAGGAGGTATTTAACGTATTCCCTCCTAGGGAAACCCTGAGACTAGATGGGGTAATGTTCTCCTAGGAGAGCAAGAAATCCAGACAGAACCACACAGTCAGTCCGTTCTCTCAGAATGAGTAATTAATTCTATTTTTGCAGGGCATGTTAAAGGGAGTGGAGGGAGATGAGAAACAATCACAGGGAAGTTTATTTATTTTATTTTTAATTAATTAATTTTTATTAAATCATAAATGCATAGATCATGTATGTATTAATGCATTTATGGGGTACAATGTGCTGATTTCATATAGAATTAGGAACGCTTACATCACACTGGTTAATATATACCTCATCTCGTTTACTTAATTATTGTGTCAAGACATTTATACTCTGCACTTAATAGATTCGACATGTACCCTTGCATTATGTACCATAGGTGTGAAGTTTAAGTATCTTCAGATGTGTAGAACGAGGGCCCTGTGAAGGGTGGTGAAAACTATTTCAAGGAAGGGCAGATCAGCTTGGGCAAAAATATCATGTTACCCTCATAGGGTAATGAGAGTCCAGAGATGGTCCAAAAATGTACTTTGCTTTTTCTTCCATTCTTGAGATACTTTACTAAGAAGGATATGTTCCAACTCCATCCATGTAAACATGAAAGAGGTAAAGTCTCCATCTTTCTTTAAGGCTGCATAATATTCCATGGAAGAAAAAGTACCCAATGTACTCAGCCTTACTGTGAAACTAATTTAGGGCTTTCACATGAAAGCTATAACCCAGTTACAACCTAAGAATAGGGGAAAGGGGGAAAAGGAGAAGAGGGAGGGGGAGGGGGGGTGGAGAGAGGGGTATTGGTGGAATCACACCTACGGGGCATCTTACAAGGGTAAGGGTGAAACTCAGCAAATGTGAAATGTAAATGTCATGCCGCGGTAACTAGGAAAATGGCAGGAAGGCTATGTTGACTAGTGGGATGAAAATGTGTCAAATGGTCTATGAAGCTAGTGTATGATGCCCCATGATCATATCAATGTACGCAGCTATGATTTAATAATAAAAAATAAAAAAAAATGAAAAAATAAAAAAAAACAAAACAAAAATGTACTTTGCTCTTACACAAGTTTAAGGAGTTTTACAAATTCTTAGGATATAGAAACTTGAAGGATTTATCTGTTAGCTAAAAAAGAATGCACATAATTGGCGTTAGTGTGATCAGTTATTTTCAAGGAATTGGTCCATGTTTTTAAAATGTTGAAAATGGCAGAGCCCCTCTACGCTTTCTGAAGTAGATGCGTCAAAATTACAGTGTTAATGCGATAGTGTGAAAATCTAGTAAAGCACCATCTTTTACTAAATGTCGCTACTATTTTTATTTTCACATATTACAGATGCTTCAGTGGGGAGTAATGAGATATATTAAAAGTGTTTTGTAAAGATAAAAAGACTATTCAAATGTAAAGTGAATAATAATTCTAATGACTGTCAATAATTCTAAAGACTGTCAAAAACCTGCATCCATAGTTTTTCCCTTTCATCATCATTATGTAACAGCCCTCACTGTAAGGCGATATTTAAAAGGAAAGACTAGTGATGGACTTCATCTTAAACCAATTACTTCTAATTAGGCTTGAGAGATCTAAGGGATTTTTTAAAATATCTTTTAGACATCTAATTTCTATGAGGTTATTCGATTTTTATAAAATTTTCTAATATGAATCCCAAGCATATTATGTTTGAATATATTCCCAGAAAGAATACAACTCAGGCCCAGCACACCTGTAATTGTAGCACTCTGGGAGGCCCAGATGGGTGAATTCAGTAGTTCTCAACCTTCCTAATGCTGCAATGTATTTTCATTGTTACAAAGGAGTTGTGACCCACAGGTTGAGAACTGCTGGGCTAATTGCTCCAGCCCAGGAGTTGAGGAGTTGACGGATTGAGCACAAGAATTTGAGGTTCCTGTGAGCTATGATGATGCCACAGCACTCAACCCCAGGGTGATAGAGTGAGACTCTGTCGCAAAATAAATAAATAAATAAATAAACACACAACTTTCACATACAAGTAAAGAACATGTCGAGAACTACCAATGTATTATGTTGTTTTCTAAAAAAATTCTACTTTTTCTTATTCAAAATTCTATTTATCCATTGTTTTAAGGTCAGAATAATAAGACAAAAATGGCAAAGTATTAGACATTTATTAACTTATAGTAAGGATAAAGGTTATCAAGTGTCTTGAACCACAGACGTCACCAAAAGATGTCCCTAACAAATATGACGACATTAAATTAAAATACTGCTGCTGCCATTCATAACATTTAAAATTACAACAGGTTGTACTTCTAGTATAACTTTGACATAGTCATCAAAAGTGCAGTGACAAAATCATGATTTTAATTATTTTTCAGATATTTATGCTTTTTGTAAACAACCACGTAACATATGCCTAATTCAAGATATCTAACACCCAGGTCTAAATTAGTGGCTCCAATGAAGAGAAACGGGGATATGACCCCCCAGAGGACATGTGGCTGTGTATGGAGACATTCTGGGTCGTCACATTTAGGGGGTGATGGTAGTGATTGTGTCATCTACACAATTTGTGTAGATTGTGTGAGTTGAGACCAGAGAGGCTTACAAATGTCCTACAATGCACAGAACAGCCTCCACAGCAAACATTAGGCCCCAAGCATCAGCTGTGCCACTGTTGTAAATCCTAGTCTGTCCTAACCCTTCTTCTTGACTAACGTATTCTGATCCAGCCCCTAAAAACCTCAGAAGATAATGATATCTCATGTTGGAAAGAATGTCAGTAAAAGGACATTCTCATATACTGCTAGCAGAAATATAAATTGAATTAATTACTTTGAAGAATAATTTGTAAATTTTAAAATCTTAAGTACTTCCTAATGAGTTTATAAAATAGATATATGCAGCTATATTGGAACACAGAATCTCTGTGCAGTATTATTTGTAATGGGTACAATTTGGAAACAAATATTCAACCATAATGAAGTAGTTTAATAAGTCAGAGCACAGTCATAATATGCAATGACAAAAAAATGGTAGAACTGTATACTCTAACAAAGAAGGGTGGATATTACAAATTGCAAGTTACAGACAATTTCGATTTGTAAAAACTATAATCAAATACACACACATGTATAGTTCTGGGAGGATACAGAGTTTGTATTAAGAAAGAGTCGGTGACGCCTGAGGCTCAAAAGAGTAGGGCACTGGCCCCATTTGCTCATTTGCTGGAGGTGGCAGGTTCAAACCCAGCCCCAGCCAAAAACTGCAAAAAAAAAAAAAAAAGAAAAGAAAAGAAAAAGAAAAAGGGTAGCAATAGAGAGGGTGTAGAATGGAATGTTCATTTTTATTTTATATTCTTGTAATATTTGCATTTCTACTAATTTTCAGCAATTTGTATACTTAAAAATATAAGAATACATTATATAATATATATATAGAGAGACATGGTGCATCTTGTAAAGGTTTGGCCTAAAATTCATTTCAGCAGTGTATTTCCTGGCAGAAGAGAATGGAGAGATTGTAGGCATAGGACTATTAGGTTTGCAGTATAGGTTACCACAAACAAATGAGTGGCGCTCTGGGCAGACCTCAAAAGAAGTTAACATTAGTGATCTAACAATACGCAATTATAAGAGTTTTTATTTAAATTCAAATGGAAAAGAAAATGCCCTATTTGGACACAGCTTAATTAGCATTTGCCTCAATCAGGCAAATTCTATTCTTCAGTACTGAACGTGTCCATGGGAGACTTCAATTTCTATTTAAAAGTTAAATTGTTTTCACAAACTCTTTATATTTGTGCACTTGAATCTAATCACTTGCATGGTATTAGTTGAAAGAATTCCACATGAAAGATTACAAATGTTGAAGAAGGAAATAAATTATGGAAATTATCTTCCGTTTGCAGCTTTCTTTACAAAGATTTAGAAGCCTCTTTCTTGGACGGCTCCATATTTGAAAAGCATGGCAACGCCTTTTCAAGTACAGTCAGATTTAACCTTTTAAGTGCAGTGATTCGTAGATACAATCAGTGGGGTCACTGGTTCATATTTCAGAATTCTAAGAAATCCTTAATATTAATAAGCTAACACCTGCAGGAGTACTTTTATATGATCAATGCAGAAAATGTTGCAGTTCAAATACCTAAGTAGCTGACACTTACTAGAGTAGATTAAAAGCTTGAATGTTTGTTTGAAACCACAAACGTAGGGGTAGGAAAAGCTACTAGTGCTGAACTAATTCAGTTCTTACTCATTTATATGCGGTCTCAGAGGCAGTTTACATTGTAATCCTAAACCAGGCAGGCCCCAGGGCCCCATTCACAAAAACAAGCAAATAGCCTTGTTATAGTCCTCACTCTAGAAGTTCCTGCTTGATAATGAAATGTGGGATCCCAGGTAAGAATGAAAGTGATTTCAAGTTGCTCCAGATTTCTTCTCTGGAGCAGAAGTATTCCTAGATCTGTTAAGAGAAGGCCACAAAAACAACCTTAGCCCTTAATTAAGGCTATAAAATATTGACCCTAATTATCTAAGTATGTTTTCTGGAAATAGCTACTATTTATTCTATTAAGTTTCTATTGCTTTTCTTTGCTGTAATATATTCTATTTCATATTTCCTTTGTTTTATTTTAGTGAAATGTTTTTTCTGGCACAGTTCACTAGAGACTTTTAACCAATTTTATATATTAACTGGCATGCATATCATTAATCATATCTTGCTATAAATAAATGCTGTCACATAGTCACACCAATATATATTAAAAAGTCAGGATCTGTACAGGCACACAACACACACACACACACACACACACACAAATTGACCACTCATACTTTCCATTGTATCTCATATAATCTTTTGTTGTGAAAATCAAGGTGTAAAAAATTGTTCCCTGAATTTTTAACGTAAAAGGTACGGGAAAGCCATGATGGTCCTACAAATTACTGCACATTTCCCTTTTTTAGGTGTTAGGAATAGACTTTTGGAAAATTTCTTGTTTTTACCAGAGTCTTGTTGTGTAAGGCTGGCACCATTACCTTCATTTGTATATTAGGAATCCAGGGCACAGGACACTCAGAGTAATTAAGAGGTCTTTCTTGTTGCCTCATTTAAATCAAGAAATGCAGAGCTCTGTGATTATTTGTATGGGAGACGAATAGTGCAGTGCACACAGAAAATTATTGTGTACAACAAAAGAGAACATTGAACGTATTGTATAGGGTTAGAATCAAAGTTAAACAGTGGCACATTGGAGAAAGAGATTAGTTACAAACCTGGAATGGTTTTCAGAACTCTATCTCTTAATTAATAATGAGATATCAGGCAACAGAACTTCATATAAGTTAGTTGCCCTGGGTAGAATGTGTGGTGTTGTAGCTCACAGCAACCTCTAACTCTTGGGCTCAAGTGATCCTCTTGCCTTAGCTAGTTTTGCTAGTTTTAGTAGAGACCGAGTCTCACTCCTGTTCAGGCTGATCTTGAACTTCAGAGCTCAGCCGATCCTCCTGGCTCAGCCTTCCAGAATGGTAGGATTATAGGTGTGAGCTACTGTGCACCTGGCAGGCAATGGATTTTGATTCATGAAGATGAGTTCCAGCTGGGGGACTTCCCAGCTCTTGAGCTAGCTGGGACTATATCTCTATGACTCATAGACATAGAGTCTATGTCTCCATTTATCCTACTTCAAAATAAAATAAAACCCGCACACGTACAGAGACAGACAGACATTCTTGATTTGTTTAAAGGATTAGAGTAAATGTGCTAATACAGGAAGAATTTTGAATTCCCGCCAGAAATACCTTGGATTAGCATTACCATTCTTATTGTTATTTTTATTTATTTATTTATTTATTTATTTATTAAATCATAGCTATGTACATTGGTATGATCATGGGGCATCATACACTAGTTTCACAGACGGGTTGACACGTTTATATCACACTGGTATTATTAACAGTTCCTATTATCTGAACTGAGTCTGACTCTGAACCCATTTAATTCTCTAGATTAAAATGAAACGGGAGAGAAGAGCAGCAGAGGATAGGTCAGAAGGCAACTGCAGAAAAGGCAACGTAACAGGAAAAGCGGGTTTAGATTAACACAAGAAAAAGTTCCAAGTTCTTATCCAACATTTACCTGCAGACTTCATAGGACTGGGCCAGTCACTTAACATTTTGAATCAGATTCTACATTTCTTTAACCATAAAATGAGATAGTAAAAATGTGATAGATTTTTTGAGTATTCAGAATGAACTGTGTGTTTCGTTTCTTTTTTCTTTTCTTTCTTTCTTTTTCTTTTTCTTTTTTTTTTTTTTTTGAGACAGAGTCTCACTCTGTTGCTCTCGGTAAAGTGCCATGACTTCATCACAGCTCACAGCAACCCGAAACTCTTGGCCTCAAGTGATTCTCTTGCCTCAGTTTCCCAAGTAGCTTGGACTACAGGCATCTGCCACAATGCCCAGCAATTTTTTAGTAGCAGGGTCTTGCTCTTGCTCAGGCTGGTCTCAAACTCCTGAGCTCAAGCGATCCTCTTGCCTCAGCTTCCTGAGTAGCTGGGACTACAGGCGCCCACCACTACGCCCGTCTATGAGCTGTGTTTTGCAAAAGCAATAGGTGCTTGATAATTTGTAAATGTAAAAGAACTCTTATTCTTGTTATCAATTCTAGAATCTTCATGAGGAGCAGCAAGGGCCTGATGACAAAAGCAGAGGACAAGAAACAGATGATTTTATTTATGGAGGCAAAAATTTGAGAAGTGATTAATGACAATCCAGAAGAGGGAGTGATGAGTCTATGAGAAAAGGTGGTTCAGTTGATTTCTCCTATAACCTGGTTTGTAATTCTATTTCTTCCTCCTACCTTTATTCTCCCTTAAAAGGAACCTGGCAGGCTTAGGGCTGCTTGCCTAAGTTCACACCTGGACTCCTCTGCTCCCCACTCACTGTCGTACACACGTCCAGTGCAGTCTGCTTCTGGGTACGTCCACAGCAAGGTCCTCCATCTCCACAAAGACTTCTGGATGGCTTTGAGAGCTCGGGCTGATCTCTCTGGCCTCCCACCAGTATCGACTTATATTGATTATACATTTTCTCTTTCTTTTCTTGTTTTTTTTTTTTTTTTTTTTTTTTGAGACAGAGTCTCACTATTTCACCCTCAGTAGAGTGCTGTGGCATCACAGCTCACAGAAACCTCAAACTCTTGGGTTGAAGTGATTCTCTTGCCTCAGCCTCCCAGCTGGGACTACAGGCGCCCGCCACAGTGCTTGGCTATTTTATCATTGCAGTTGTCGTTGTTGTTTAGCTGGCCTGGGCCAGTTACAAACCGCCACCCTCAATGCATGTGGCTGCCTACGTAACTGCTGTGCTATGGGCGCTGGGCCTGACTATACATTTTCTTTGTCACCTGTTTGATCTTGCTTTCTCTCCTTTGATACCATAGCAGGCAGAGGATGATTCTCATATTTTCTTTGTATTCCCATCATGTCCAGAGCACCAAATTAACATACAGAATCGAACTGCATGACCAGGTATCCCCACCTACCAGAACATTTCCAAGCACAGTTGATGACTTTCCAATCGATGGGTCATTGCTATTCCCACAATGGCAAGTGGTGATTGATTTAGAACATCTGAAGTCAGTTTGGAGAGGTATTTCTATTTGGTGAAGTGGAAGTTTCTGTATTATGAAAAGGAATTTTTTTTTTTTTCTGCAGACACTCCCACAAATCTGCATGGCATAGTTTTTAGTAACTTGCAATTTTAGAAAAATGTGTTCTTTAATTCTTTTTCCATTCTATAAACTTGTAGTTACATATGTCTGTGTCTATGAGTTGGGCCGAGTGCTGGTCCTGAGACACTGCATCAACGTGGCCAAGACTCCAGCTCTGCCCCTGGAGGCTGGAGGGTCTGACCCCTGTCGATGATGGGAAAGTGTCATGATATCACTTAGCTCTTATTCCTGTTAGCAGTTTGGTTTGAGAAGGTATCTGCTTAGCTGGTAAATATTGTTCACTTTCTGTTCACTGAATTTCATTTTCATCTTGGTCCCTTAAATTCTTCAAAGAAGAATGGCCGTGTCTCAGTGGAAACCATTCTCTTCCTGACCTGGGAAGTGTGACAGCTTCTTTCCCCTTCTCTGATGTTTCTGTGCTTGCAGCGCAGCTGAAGCCTTCACGTGCACCTCCAGCACTTTATTCTTAGGCACACGACACGGGGATCTCTTCCTTCCCTGCTGTGCGGGAATATGGCAATAAACACGCAGATTGCGGGGAACTCCGGAGAAAAGCAGGCGCTAGTCTCAAGGTTCACATTTGGCCCCAAATCAGGGAATAGACGTCAAACTCCCATAAAAATTTTTCTCAGCACACTCTGCTTTCCTTATGTATCTTATAGACATGAAAATTCTACACTCACACTAGAGATCTGGGATCAGGATGGAACTTTTATTATTTTTGGTTTCATATTCTGGATACTTTGGAGTACTCCACATCTCGTCCTCAGGGGATAAGGCAGACCCTCCTTCTATGCTCATGGACAGGGACAAGAAAACCTCCCATAGGGGACATTGCACTCCCCAAAGGCCACAGACTCCTGACTTCGAGCCACCACCAGGTGAGTTTCCTTCTGCTGTCCTCTTGCTGGGCTATGGCCGCCCCTTCTGTCCCTTTGTAAGACTCATGGGAGGAGTCGGGCCCAGACTGCTAGAGGCTCTTTTTTAAATCTTTGGTGCCTAATATCTCTGTCACTTATCTTTAAACTAGTCACTGTTCTGGGGTAACAGGAAAAGTGTCACTTAACATTTTATTATACAGCTAAATAATAATAATACTATGACAACATCAATACAGAACAAAAGTAACTAGAGTAAATTAATTCACTTTGATTCATTATTTAATTTTTTTAGTATTTTAAAAGATACTATATAATAAACAGTATCTAATTTTAGAGTAAAGCTGAAATGCCTCACCCATTTTTTTTTTTAAAGTAGCCTGACCCTCTGGTTAATCTGGGAATGTTTATCATACTGAAAACTGCAGAAGATAAATTGGTTTACTAATTCCAGACTAAAACAGTATGTTCATTTAGACTTCTAGGAAAGTTTGCAGGGGTCATTTTTGGGTGAGCCATCTAAAGTCTCTGTACCTTACTACAAGATCATTCAAATTAGCCTTACATAAGCAACTTTAAAAAAGGATTTCAGAGAATACTTTCCCTTTCATATTTTAGAGAAACATGCTGCTGTTTTTTTCTGTCTCAGTATAATTGTGAGCTGCTATTTTTCATTTAAACTTTGAGAATCTTCACTCCACAGAACTCTCACGTGTATGGAACAGTATCAGAGAATGTTCACTCTGTACTGAGGACATCTGCAAAATTAGAATATGCAGACTACATCTTTGCACAAAATAGTCACATCAGCAACCCAGGAGACTGTGAATGGGACAACATTCAGTTTGTGTTCTTATGTGGGGTGAACATTTTATAGTTATAACAAATTAATTCAAATTGTTTTAGCTAGGATGTAGCCAATAGCTTTTCCTTTTTGAAACACTGTGGGATTCACTGTGAGAATTAGAAACAGTTTTCTATAATGATTAGGAAATATAGTTTCTGAATGCACTTGATTTCACCCAGACCATTAAAAAATAAAGCTTGATGAAAATTCTCTGCTTTGCATTTCAAGTATTTCTCCCTTTAGCAGCTCTCTCGTAACCACAAAAATACTCAAGAGAAAAGAGTGCAAGAGAAAAAGAAATTCAAAGAAGATGGCTAGCTTACGATCCAAACATATGGAACAAAGTTGCCCAGAATAGTGTCACAACTCCTCTAGGGAACATTTGTTCCACACCAGAGTTTTGTCAGACCTCCCAGATTCATTGACAGACTATTATATTCAGAATGGCTGTTGAGAACTTTCAACACGTAGAAATGTTCTTGAGACATATAAAAATGTCTTATTTAGAATGGAACCTGCAATATCTGCCAAATTTGTAGGTTTGAAACGACTTCCAATATGAATTAAAAGGCCTCTTCCTTGCTGAAATAGGACTATCAATACATGACTTGTCTGCACATGAGAAATAGTGGGTTCTTGTCTCTGACGTCGCAATTTAGTTTAAAATCACTGTATGACAGGGTACATAAAAACGACAAAACCATAAAGATGACAGTCTAATCTTCAAAGAGGACCAATCATCGATAAAAGATTAAATAACGTAAACATCTAAACACCAGATTATCAGTTGGCTGGCACATTCTCAGTAGTGTAGTGTGTTGAGATATTCCTGATAAGTGAAAAATGCTTTTTCCTCTGTGCTATGCAGAAATCTGTCCTCTTACAGAAGGGGCAAATGAGTTGTAATACCTTTGAATTTACAAGACACATATATTTTTTTCTCCATCACTATATATATATATGTATCTATATAATGAGAATAAATGATACACTGTAAAGTTGTCAAAATTATTTGTTGTTTAGATTAACCCCTGGGAATTTTAAGCATCCTTTAACTGTCACCTTTTTAAATTCTAACGACAATTTCATACATACGTACAAGAATGATTAGACATGCTGGTCCAATAAAACTCCAAATAAAGTTGTTTTCGGTGCTAAGCCAACATCTGAAAAGTAAATAATAGATAAAATCAAATAATATGTTCATAGGTACCTTTAACAAAGTAAAATCTCAAAGGCATGCAAACCATATTTAGAATTGCATTCCAAATGCTCATGAAATCGTCTTAACTTACACTTTGGTGGTGCCGTAATATCTGTATCCTAATGCTGCTGAAAATCCAACCACCACAGCTGGGCTGAGATAGCCAAAGATATAAAAATTCTTATGCAAAAATCCCTTGTTGTAGATGACTCCCACCACGATGAGATAGAGGTGTATGCCTTCGATGCACATCCATGCAAAGGCAGCTAAAAAGAAGTAGTGTAGCAGCCCGGCAATGATTGAGCAGAACAGCTAAAGAGCAAAGCAAAGAAACCACTGGCAATGTCGGTTTTAAAATGATCATAACATCAAATCTCAACTTTCTCCATAAATTATCAAACTTTTTTTGTAATAGTTGGTCACACTGAAATATCTCTGGCATGTTAGTCTTTGAGGAGGTGCTAATTCTAGCTGAGTTAAATGAACTATGTGCCATCAACGTGAAGCATTAACCAGTCCTGTGATGGAATGAAGTTACTGTCCTTGTTCTGAGATTTATTCTTTCTACACACTTATGCCATGTGACAAATCATGGATTATTCACATGTAAACCCCGGTATCTTGGTGAGAATGTTTCGAGTTGATTTCTGTTTTCGAGGTGCCTTCCTTTATTTAATTCATGCTCAATGAATGAAAATGACTGATTATAGCGTGCTCAACCAAACAAAAATAAATGCCTTGATTAGGTGACAAAATAAAATTCACCAAACAGACAAATGGTATATTTTACTGAAATATCCATTATAGAATCACTTGTATTTGTAATATTACCAAGGAAATGTGAGACAGCTTTCAGTTAAATATTATTTATCAGTATTTACTTCACATCTAGAATTGGAGTTAAGATTGTAAGAAATAACAGAAAAAAGAGTAGTTACATACCCCTGTAGGATAGAACTAACAACCCGTGTCACCCCGGGGATCACATAACACACACTTACCTGCCTGTCCCACTCACTAAAACAAATAGTTCAAGGCTGATAAGATTAACTACCGAAGTAGTTGGAGAGTTCTAAACAAGGCTGGGAAAACAGTGTGATTACTGGCCATTAAAATCTGGGAATCACGTTACTGAGGAAGTGAGATTTCAGATGAGGCTTGAAAATGGGAAGGATGGACTCGCTGAGCGAGACGGCTGCAAATCAGCACAGGAAGAATCGTTTTGGAGGGAAGACGATGCTGCGCGGCCCGGGAAGGAGGAACGAGGCATCAGGGGACAGGGAAGGCAAGTGCGAGACCCAGGAACAGAGGAGTCTGTATCTAAGTGCATATTATTTAAAACAGATGCTTTGCAGCACCTGCTGATTGTTAGTGTCAGTCTTTGAAAAATTCCTGAAGAATGGAAATAGGGAGGCAGCGCCTTGTTCTGTGGTCCTGAGAACACCCTTCCTCAATCCTTGACTGAAGCTCCAGCTGTAAGGCTGTGGAATCTCTTACTGGGTCCACACTGCCCCCAGCCTGTGACTGAGCACATCAGGGTCACTAACACACCCTGGCTCCTAAGAGACAGAGGATTCCTCTGACAGGTGACTTTGGGTCTAAGACTGCCCCCCAGGACTCCTTAATGCCCTTGCTGAACTTTCCTTAAAGCCACACTGCCGTGGATAATGTTTCCAGCTACCCTTCCTTCTCCCTCTGTCCTTCACTTGGGGTCAGGCATGCATCTTGGTCTGATGACTCTCCCGGGCTCCGGGCTCTGTCCGTTTCCTCTGCAGAATATATTGCATCTTTAATTCCATTTTAGTACCTGCTTCCAGGAGGGCTCAGAACAACCCAATACGAAACTATTAGGTGAGATTCAAGATAATGAACTTGGGAAGTGGGTAGGTGGAAAAGTACAGATACTAAGTAGAACCAAATTATATTTCAATCTACAAACCCTGCTTTACATTTATGTTCAGCCGCTATCCTGAGATAGACTTTATTCCCAGCTCATTCACTCTCCTCGGTCTTTTTTTAATAGACTCAATAAGTAGTTTGTTTAGATTTGCTACCATTATGAAACTTAGAAAGGAAAGCTTTAGAACAATTATACAGTAGATTTGCTCCATTAAACTCTTAATTATACTTAATTATAATTCATGCCTCTATGACATATATATTTAGAAAAGTACAGATACATACAAAATAAAATAGAGATGAAAGCCTACGTACCTTATTGGTATTTGTATTGATCCCAATAAGAAAGACAAGTTCAGCAAGAAATAGGCTACAACACAGATTTTTGTGAATTGTCGTCCTAGTGCTTTGAATTTCACTGAAGAACCAGAAGGTAAAAATGCAGATGGCAAGACAAATCAGTGAAATGATTATTCCGAGCTGAGTGATCCTTGTAAGAATATTATAATCTTTAATGCCCTAAGGGAAAATAATAATAAAGCTGTTAAGAGAATGACTCGGTAACTACAACATATAATGAACTTCCTTTTTCACTGAAACATTAATCAAAATGTTCATAAAATGTAAAACTATAACTGTGCATTTAGATGAGAAACATTTTGTACTTTTGAAACTCCTCAATATTCAGGGAAATCTGATATAAATCATGCGGCACTTTTACAGCTCAGTAATTGGTGATTTTTTTTTTTCTAGGCATAGTATTTATTAGTATATGGTTTAACAATGTTATCATCATTAATTTCATTTTATTAGAAAGGCAATTCATTATTGTAATGTGAAAATGGTTAATTAAAACAGATTTATCAGTGCTAAGACCAAGTCTTATTTCTATGCAGTGATTCATGTAGAACACATTAGCAAAGGTGTCAGCAATTCTGAATACATGGACTATCAGAATGGTATAGTTCAGAGAATTTCAAATGGGAAATGTTGGTTTTACTCTAACTACATGAATATTTATTTTTATATATAGAATAAAAGCTTTTTGCTTAACACCTAGAAAAATAAATCACCTTTTTTATTGATAATATGTTTAGGCAGATTTATTTGACTACTTTATATACTTAATGGTGGATTCTAAATATATGGAAGTAGAGCAATAATCTAATGAAGATTATGACACAGGGATATAAAATAAGAAATTATTTAATAAGTATATAATGTAAGATATTACTACACTTGATCTTAGCAAAAAGGCCGAGAAGTGATAATGTAAGATATTACTAAAGTAAAACGCATATTAGAAAGCTATTTACCTTAAAGAGATTTATCATTTTTGAAATTTCTGTGGGATTCTATATGGCTAAAAACATTACATTAGTTATAAATGTGTTACTACTTATTGACCAAATATCAAAGATTTTTAGGCACTTTGTCAATGGTAAAAATAAACTTTAAACACAAAGGCAGAGGGCCTAAATTCCACGATACATTAAAATGGGTAGTTTTTGAAAGCAGCATTAAAAGCTAATTTAATATCCAATCTATTAGGTATTACAGATTATATAAATCTTAGACTTGAAATAACCTCCAAGCCACACAGATTAGATGTCTTAGATGGCAGGTAGGAAAACAAATATTAAAAGTAAGATAAAATTGGGGTTTTATCAGTTATGTTAAATGTGTATTTCTATCAAAGCAAAACATATAAAATTATTTTATTGAATGATATTGAAAAAACAAGAAAATAGAACACAGACAGATAGATTGGTAAATATGATGTGGAAAGCTGCCTTACAATGGAATGACCAGATGACATCAAAATTGCAAAATGTGTCAGGTGATTACAGCGGCAAGAGGTGTGGGTCTCATTGGAGTATGTCAGCTCACAGCCCTCTGAAGACCAGCTGCCATTCATGGTGTCAGGTGAGTATTTCCAAAAGGCACATAGACTCCTGTACCTACCTGTGGTCTGCAAAAGAGAGATTTTACTGATGAATGAAAGAGAAAGAGTTATGTAAACAGTATCGCTTTGGTCATAGTTAAAGCACCTTTTAAAGAGTAAAATGATGCCTAAAAGTGAAAGTTAAATTCTAATAAATCTAGGCTACTCTTTTGTGAAGAAGGCAAATTTATATTGCAAAAATGCTGTACTTTATCAATCTTGTGTCACAAATTGTTGTGATAATATTTATTAAATGAGATCATGCATATGTCGTTTAGAATACTGTCTGACACATGCTTCTCCTGTTTCTTTTTGTTCAATAAATGTTTATTGAGCATTTACTAGATGTGCAGTATTTGCCATCAATCCAGGTACTAAAAATGTAGCCCTTAAAAAAATAGAAAAAAATACTTGCATCGTTGATCTCATTTTCTTGTTGGAAATGAAAAATTTCTAAATAAGTAAACCAGGAAAAGAAGAAAGAAGGTGGTATGGGGGGTGGGGTGGTCCAAGGAGGTCTTTTGTTGCACCTTCAATATTGTATCATACAATCACTTAGCATTACCCTAAGTGAAGTATCTTAGGAATGGAAAAACACACGCCATGTGTTTTCTCTAATAAGCTGTTAACCAATTGATGGGCACACTTGAACACAGGAAGAAGTAAAAGTCATTGGATCCAAGCTACAGGGAAGAAGGGGTGGTGGTATAAACCTACTTACTTAACAGGTACAGCGAACACTATTTGGGTGATGGGCACACTAATAGCCCTGACTCAAGCATGATGAAAGCTAGCCACATAACAAAAAACATTTGTACCTCCTTTATATATATATCTATATATTTTTAAACAACAACACAGAAAAGCCACTAGATTGTGTAAAAGAACAACATTAAATTTGAATTCTTAAAAAGATCTTTGGGATCTAGCATCTGAAAAAGCCAAGCTTAGTTTCCACGCTTAACACATTTCACATCTTCTTTTTCCCTTAATGTAATGCTTACCCTTGTTTGAGCGTTTTTACTTAATTCTCTCTGCATTTAATTCTCTCTCTTACATGTCTTTATTTAACAGTGATACATTTGTACTGTGTGTAAGCATATAACATAAATGTTCTTTTGGTTTAGAAAGCTGCTCCTCCCTTATAAATCTGCAAATACAATTGGTCAGATAGAAGACTTTTCAAATGGAGCTTCAGAGACACTTTAACCATGTACTAGGACTTAAATAGGCTGAAAGTCCACGAAACCATCAACTGTAAAAGAAGACAGCCAACAATCAATGGTTCTGAATTTCCTCACTGAACTTTATTTAAAGTAACTACATAGTTCTAATCATGCTTTTCTATTCAGTAGTTTTAATTATATATGAGTTTGAAAAATGGTTTAGATCATTTAAATCATGATTTAGACTAACAACAGTAAAATGGTGTTCACTAATTTCTATATGAAATATTGTAAACTTCTCTACGATTTCTTTTAATCAATACCCAAACCCCTTCAAGTATTGTTTTAAATGATGAATATTAACCAAACACCCTTCATATTACACAAATGACACTTATTTATTTATTTTTTTTAAGACAGAGTCTCAAGCTGTCGCTCTCGGTAGAGTGCCACGGCAGCACAACTCATAGCAACCTCCAACTCCTGGGCTTAAGCGATTCTCTTGCCTCAGCTTCCCAAGTAGCTGGGACTACAGGCATTCACCACAATGCCCAGCTATTTTGTTGTTGTTGTTGTTGTTGAAATTGTCATTGTTGCTTTAGGTGGCCCGGGTCATGTTCAAACCTACCAGCCTCCATGTATGTGGCCGGCGCCCTACCCACTGAACCACGGGCACTGCTGACATTTATTTTTTGATCATGATACTTTTTATAACTCATTCCCTGAAGATATGAAAACTTCCAAATTGCACAATATGTTTGAAAATAAAACTAAAATATAGCCTAATTTCAGATAATCAAGTATGTAATTTCTTTGGTGTTGATTAGTAAGTTCAAAGAGCACTAAAAGTACCAAACATTTTATAGAAAAATTAGTTAAAACTATTTTATTTTATATTTGGTTCTGTATTTTTAAACCTGAGAACTCACATATAATTTAAGCAACACAATTTTAAAAAGCTCATTTATTTAGATGAATATATTACAATCATAGCCAATAACTATCAGAAAAAAAACTTACCTTAAGGTGACTTAATGTAAATGTTATTTTTTCAAGTTCATACAATGTGGGTGGGGTTGAGCTGATTGAGACCGAAATTACTGAAGAGATGACTTTTTCTTCCTCTTCAGAATTATCATAATTTTTAGGTTCCAAAAAGCTGTCAGATGATGAAAGCAAGGGACCAATGCTCTTATAATATAAAAATGCCACTGCAACATTGCCTATCAATCAAATAAGTATACTCAGTGAAATTTGTATAGAATAATTTATTTTAACTTTTAAAATAAACATAAAAATAGACAAAAATTTTAAAGGAATTATACAGATACTAAAAGGTGGGCCACAGTCAGCCCATAACTACACCATATTCAGATTTATATTCTCTGACCTAGGTGGATCCCAAAATAATCATGAACTGTAGTACCCCCTTAGTGCACACTATATTTAGATAAAAAATAGTCCTTGATCAATTTAAATCCAAATCCTAAGAAGGAGGGCATGAAGTACACCCACTTGAAAGATAAAATTTTAAGTTATTACTTCCCTGTGCAAATATATAAATTGAACTGATAGTGGGAGAAAATTATCAGAGGCTTAGATTGAATGAGTTGTGACATGTCACTGAGTTCAAACTTATGCCCGCTGAATTGGCTCCTACTTAATATTGATAACATACAGTTATGCAGTGTCGGGCTAGGAAATATATTCCCTTGAAAGCCAGCCATTTCTCTGCGCCCATGAAACTCCCAAATGCAGTACGTCAGCACATACATAACTCAACACTATAAAGTCATAAACACCACTGTTGGTAACATCATCAAAAACAAAGGACTGTAATAACCAAGCTGGAAACCTAGACACACTAATAAATAGGATTCTTTGGATATGATTCTGTTAGCTATAAGTTGCCAAAGTGTATCACCATTCATGTTCTCTGTCTTAATCTAAAAAAGGCACCTCAAAAGATATTGCTAAGAGCCTTGCTAACCCCAGACACATTAGGTAGAGCATTTTTCTTAACTGTCAGCTTAGAAAACTTACATTAGAAAAAGAAATGGATGTTAGGACGACCTGGCTGGGATAGTGAAATTATGACTCCAAAAGTTAACAACAATCCCAGCCTTTGCTATAATCAGAGCAGGGCCTGAGGCAGGACTTGGTTGCCTTTCAGGGAGACATGACCTGGTCCTGCTGATGAACCTGTTCATGGGACAGAGACAGCTCAGGTGTTGTGGCAGCAGATGGTCCAAAATCAAATGAAAAATAAAAAGTGTAAGAGGGACTTAAAACAATCCATTACCTGCTGTTACGCTTTATAAAGGAAAGTATTTAAGACCAAGTGCTGACTTTGAGTAAGAGGTGCTGCTCAGGGCGCCTCTCCCTCCTTCATGAATACAGCCTCAGTGTTCTCCATTCTCATCATTTTAAACCTCTTCCAATTCCCATGATTTCTCTCTAATTCTAGGCCTGATCTAGGTTTGAATTCTCTTCCCCAATCTGTACATTCTGTAATAAAAGGTGCTAAAGTATGAATTATTTGAAAAGAATAAGTCATTTTCCATTAAATGTTTGTCCACCCTTCCCTAATTTTCTTCTTTACAATGTTCATTCTAGTCTTTTTGCCCTAAGATCTTTCTAATATCTGTTACCTTTACCATCTTTACTAAGAACAAGATATAGCCTTTGATTCAATGACTAGAACATGTATTTGAGCCATTACATAGTGCAAATAACTGTGAAAGTTCTGAAGACTTTACTTCAGGAACAATACGTATGTATATTTGTTAAAGGATTCCCATGCAATAGCTCTTTTTTCTTCTTTCTATTATTTTGTTTTGTGCTTGGGTTACTTTTAAATAAAGTTAATAGAACTTTTTATTACTGTGATCCAATCATGACTTTCACTCCAAATTAATGGAAAACAACAGGATGGCAGGAGTTCAGATTTTTCCTTATGTTAAATCCCCAAATTCATTTTTCTCACATCGAGTCTGTAATGAATTCCTCAGAGAATCACAATGGACTCCTGAGAAAATCATTGTCCTGTAACTGCACTATTGCTACTTTCACTTGAACATAATTTAAAACACCGTCTCGATACGGCTTCATACGCTTTTTTTTTGGTCATACAAATAATTACTCCAGTATCGTAAGTTAAAAACAAATATATGGAATCTCTCAACAAAAATCTATTATCTTTTTTATTATAAGACCCTACTTGAGAGCATTGAATCTTATTCTGCTCATTCTCAACCCCTTCCTCTTAATTTTTCTAAAATTCAATCTATTAAAAAAAAAGATTAAAAATCTACCTGTGCCCCATGGACTGCCTTTATTTTCCTACTAATTGCATTGGGCATGTTTTAGATAATCCACGTGTTTTACTTATGAATTTTGCCAATAAATGGATAGCCACATGTGGATGTTATTGAGAAAGTTTGGTCAGTTTGTTATATTTGCCCTTATTTTTAGATCCAACCTTGAGGAAAACATATTTTTTCACTCTGCTTTGTCGAGAGCTGATATTATTGTCCCTTTCAAATGTCAGCTTATATCCAGGAGCATTAAACACAGCAGAGCTACTGTACAATCAAATGAGATCTCTCTGAGATATTAATTCCATGACAGTTTCATCACCTGTCACTATAATAAGTATTTTCAATGTCTGTTTCCTAACTTCCAAACACTACTCAAATTGTCTTTGAAATTTCAACTTTTAATACATTTGTTAGCTTTGCTCCTAAATCCTAAATGTATGCCTGGTTAATTAGAATATGGTATAACAGGACAAGAGCCCAGGGTTTGATGCTAGTATGGCTTAGTTATTTTTGCTTTGTTTTATGAACACCTATTTCTTACTTTTGTGTAGAAGACAAGAAAGAATGGAGAGGATAACACTGATGGATTAGAAAAAAAATCCAACATTGGTGCAGAACAAATAATAGGAGAAGAAGATACTATTCTGAGAATAAGTGTGGTGTATTTTTTAACAAGGAAAAACACATCTTTTATGAAAGTGTCCATATGAAACTATATGTGTGTTGTTATATACTTTTCATTTGTTTTTATGGCCATCCACATATTCTTTGAGAAAATATTACAATTCACATTTTCTCTAGGTAATATATTTTATCTATATAAGGACAAAAATAACAAAATTTCTCTCAGCACTGTTTTTTCTATGTGCATAAGAGAGGAAATACATGGTGAAAATAATAGCTGCTTGCTTGACTCTGCTTAATTGACAAGGAAAAGGTTACTTATTTTTAGGAAGGACTGATTCCTTTGTTAGCTCCTTCCCTTCTAGAACTGGTTCTGTGCTGTCTGCAGATGACTATGGAGACTGATCCATTAACTTCGTGCATCAGTTCCATCATCCACAGAAGGATATTCAGTTGTAAAATCATTAAATTGCCTGCAAGTTCTAGCATTTTCTGATCCAATATATGTTTTTTAAGGTGGCCTTTAGTATAGTTGAGGAGTAACAAAGAAATGACAAATGAAAAGAGAGGTCTGAGCCTAAACAATAACTTACTTAAAAAAAAATTTCTATTTTACTTCCTCAAACAATCACAGATTTAATCTCATGATAAAGAAAATGATTTATTATTGAAGAAGATTAAAAAAAAACTATGCAAATTATAGCACTTTGACTGCTTCATGAGGAGTAGTAAAATCAGAGTTCTTTTGTCTATTATCTTTGGAATGTCAAAAATACCAGGCAGTTACAGAGGCTGGCAGTAAGGCAAGGACTCAGATATTATCAGCTAAAATTCTCCCAAGCTATTTGTATCAAGGTGAATATCTCAAGTACAAAATAAGGATGTGCTGAAAGCTGTAAAAATATCAAGTAATTTTCTACAGGAAACCACACGTTATATACACATCTGATATAATCAAATACAAGTATTTATCACAAATTCAATAGAATATTGTACTCATATATAAGATTGTTAAAGTCCTACCATCTGAGTCATATGAAGCTCTTCTCTTTGGAAATATATTTATATAATCTCCATCGACTTTCATATGAGGATGGGTATGTGTGATATGGTTTGGGTCAAGGAAGAAAACTTTGAGAGCTGAAACAAAACCATGAAAATAAAAGAATTTGAAATTAGTTTAATAATTATACATAATCAATATAATTACTTACTTGGAGATAATTTAATCCATCCTTCTTATATTTCAAGTTCTTATTTATGGCAAGGAGAATGAACATATTATGAAAATGTTTGGACAGTATAATTTTTATCTTAACAATCGGACTCAAGTTTTTTTATTGCACCCTAGTGCCAATGGTTTAATTTAATCTTTATTGAATCAGTAAAAGATACCACATGTATGTACTGACAGTATAAATCATATTTTACCAAAGTCAAGCAACTCTCATGTCTTAGAATACAATATCTATAACATAACTTACTATGAAAAGAATGATTGAACTAAATTCTTAAGTGATAATTCCCTTACCTGAAATAATTTCAACTTTTTCATGGAACAATATTATAAAAACATGGGCACCTATTTATTAATCACAATGCTTTATTTCCCGTAAATGGTGAATACCAAGGAGACTTTTGTATATCTACCATTGCATAGGGGGACGTCACTCAGAAAATGTAACCAAGATGTATACAATAATTACATCAGGTGTGTCCTGTTTCCTCAGAATAACTTTACTGGGATTCATAGCTGGATACAAAATCCTGCACATTTTAAATATGAAACTGCATGGAATCAGGAAACACTGTAATTTACTATGTTGCCTGCTTCATATTATCAAAAGGCAAAAAATGTCTAAAGAAAAATTCAAATATGCTACATCCAAAAGATCTAATTATCATTGGTTAGTTCCTACCAGGTCACGAGAATGCTAACTCAAATAACAAGGGACTAATGCACGCTAAGCATTTAAAAGCAGAGCAGTTCGGGAGTAGGAAAGGCGATACATACATGTTCATTCTTTTTATCAGCACTCCGTTCGTTCTGCTCTTGTAATATCTGCCACCATCATTTCTATGTTGATAAAGCTACTATCAATTTAGTCAACAGAATTATACATACTCCACACCTTCGGAATGGCTTGTTTGAAAACACAATGGCTTGGAAATTGATCTTCCCTTCTTACCTACGTCGCTTGAATTAGCATCAAACTGTGTGGTCTTTTGGAAGTTCTGAGTTATCTTCAAGGTAGCCTGCTCAGCGGTGTGCATGAGTTTTGTAAGATGAGTTTGCCTGAGACGTGTAGGTAACTTGTCCCAAATCATCAATGTATCCTTTTGAATGAAATTATTCATGGTTTTTACAAATTCCTATTGAAAAGAAAAGTTATGTCTTTTAAAAATGTTAGAATTCTACACTTAACACAGATGAAAGAAAAACATTTCAAGCTCAATTGAGTTAAAGCTCAACATACTTACAGTAAGAGTTGTATTAGAAGGGGTGTCTTTGGTTGAGACAGTGTTATTCATGTAACCTAGCAATGGGGACAATTCAGCTAATATTTCTATGTATGTAATGATATCCATCGGTGACAGATCTGTCGCAGAATTTCTATAGACTTCTTGTAGCAAAGCCACAGGTTCTTTTATGGGCCTAATCTGAACAAAAATGAGTCCACAAAAAAAGGAAACTAATTTAGAGTTCTATTGGAGCTTTTCAAGAATAAAACTTATATGTTAAATTTATTCTGAGTTTTCCTCTCTTGTTCTATATATAAATAAAATCATATGGTACTGAAGCCTGAATTTATTTACAGGAGATAAGCAAACAAAAGCATAAAAATTACATCAGAAAGAAACCAAGCATATTTGAATTGATAATTTTTAAAAATAGCTTTTAAAAATAACATCATATTCTTTGATATAAAATTATATTCTATCCGGTGAACTTACCTTAATATTTAAACTCCTTATCACTTACAAATATTGACATCCTAAGCTTATAATGTAATACTTTAAATTAGATTTTAATCAACCAAAGAACATTCCTTACAATGTGATTAAATGAAAATTTTCTTTAGCTGGTAGCCGATCGCTTATGACTGAGAGTCACAATTCAAACATACGGCAGTAATTTTGTGAATGTACTCCTTTATTTGCTCTTTGTTGTACCAAATCTAGTTGTGTTCAGCTATGTCACCTATAAATGTGGGAATGAATCTAGAGTCAAAGTAGATTTTTACTATTTTAATCATTAACTTTCTTACATATTAAGAAGAAGTAACCAGTATTCCAAATAATTAAAAAGTAACCAATTAATTATGCAAAAGACTTCTCAGATACTTTTGGGATTTTCAAATTACTCCTCCCTGTGACTCAGACATGGTACTTAGACCTCTATATGTGTAAGTAGCTTCAACTTTCCTTATAGTTCTCCTCCTTGTTACTCTTTTTAAGATGGGACATTGGAAGTATTTTAACTGAAACCAAAGATGTCAAAATAAAATAAATTGTCAACCAGTCAGTCTACTTACTTTTGATAAAGTTTTATTAATATTTGCAGCAATACAGGCATTATCTAAATGGCAGTTTGAATTCATATCTTCTGCAGAAAAGGGAAAAAGATTATACAGTGCATTTTTAAAAAGTACTTTTTTTCTTAAAATGATCATATTATCTCCATTGATTTTGCACACTTAATGTTTAAACTTTAAAAGGACATTCTGTAATACTTGAGTTTCAGCTTCAGTTTTAGAATACGCACTATTTAATTTTAAGGACTAGGATATGTTGATGACATCAAATATATTATCTATATCTTAACTAAAACAATACTCTTTCTTCTGTTAATTTCATGGAAGATAAAGGAATGCTGGTACATTTCTTGGAAGGAGTAGCTCTCTGCTACTTCCCAACTGTATAATTCATATTCATATTGTTTTTCTATCATACACCACAAATTAAATTTAATAATATAATTTACCTTGGCAATAAGTGCCATCATTAGCTGTGAACTGGGCTCTTCCCGTAGATGTGTGATAACCTTCCTTGCAGGAGCAGTTGTACCCACCGTTCACATTTTCACAAACCGCGTGATCACCACAGACAGCAGATTCACTGCACTCGTCCATATCTGGAAATATTTGCAAATTAATATTTTATTTAGTGCTCATATAGTTGCTGCCTTTTTGACAACAGTATTACATATGGCTAGTGCTTTTATTTTAAATGTCTCAAAAAAGCAAGACAAATCCTAACACTTAGGAAATGGCAGAGCAAACTTGGCTGCACATATTTTTTAACTCTAATTAGTTCAATCCATTTCATTCATTTTGAGAGAGCATAGAAAATGCTATTCATGGGCCAAAGTCCCAAATTGCTTTCTAAATAGCCTGATTAATCAATAAAGTCATCATAGTAATTTCCATCATTGACAATGTGACATTTAGTGTTAATTTAATAAAAAAACAATTTTTAAAAGACATTCAAACATGTGTTGTTTAGTATTAAACTAAATTGATGTAACAACTCAAAGTTTATAGTAATCTGCAGCATAAAAGAGTAATCCATTTTCTTTTCAAAGCTTCACTTTTGCATTTAAGTTAACCTGAAAATCTAAGATGTAGAAGAATATGTTATTGAACTTCTTAAAATTTTACCACAGCTTATTACTTTTGTTTGGGTTTTATTTTACCATTTTAAAAATATACAATCATCACAGATAAAGTGATAAATTATACAGAATAAAGCCTTAGATTCTTGGTAGTCACATATTGAAGCTAAAACAAAGGTGCTGAATTCTAAGCTCACATAATTTATATTTTCAATTAAAAATTTTACATCCTACAGTGAAATATGCTGTAAAATTATGAACACAGTACAAATTCTCTGCCAATTTAAAGCAATATTCCAAGAAACTGAAAAGCCCAGATTATTATCTCCAATTAGTGCAAAGACCTTTGTGTCCCTAGGTCTGCTCTGACAACTTGGAGGTATTTTCTGTTAAGCTAATGAATGAAGTTGTAATCTTAAATTTACAATTTAATTTTTTGAAAACTAATGGAGTAGTGTAATAGTGTTTGCTATAATAAAAGGACAGGTAATCAAAGTCTAATTTAAGATGTCATCTAGTTAGTTATAGTAAATGCAGCTGCTCCTGATTTCTCACTTAAAAATACAATAAAGACAAAAAAGAAAAACCAAATTCACACTGTTGAAAACTAGAATTGACAGTGAGTCTCTTGCTGCATTGCTGAAGAAATTCCCATCAGCTGGAAAGGTGATAGCATTAGATTTAAGAAGTCAATGAACAGCTGAAGCCTGAAGGAAGCTCTTTGTTCTTCTGACAAGTCTGGTCATGATGTTGCTACCCAGGAATCTTCTAAAGAAGCAGGACGGCTCTTATTTCTGTATGTATTCAGAAACTGCCACTCCACAAAAACATATGGACAGAAGAGAGAGGACAAGTAGAAGCAGGTCGCATAACACTGAAAACGTTTTGACTTCCCTCGACTTCAGAACCATTTAAATATACAATATTCTTGGGAGTTTCATCCCAAACCTGATCTCTGAGCCACATGAACAATCCTGGCTCAGCAAACTCAACTCCTTCTCTCCTTCCTGCACTTTAGTCCTCCATGTACGCAGTCTTGGTGCTCATGACTGACATCGCTCTTCCCGATGCCTCCTCCACATGCTGTGGTTTCTGTTGGAGTCTCTGCTCTAGGTCAAGGCCTCCCCTCACCAGGTACTCAGCCAGTTGCTGTTCTAGCATGTCAACATTGGACCAGGGAAGGTATGTTAGCTTCTGAATTCACCAAATGATAATGTAGTAATCTGTAAACATTAAAAGGAGGCAGTACCCTCACAAATAAAGTTATCAACATTAAGTTTTTTGGCTGGGGCTGGGTTTGAACCTGCCACCTCCGGTATATGGGGCCAGTGCCCTATCCCTTTGAGCCACAGGCACCGCCCTATGTGATTTTTTAAAAATAAAAAATAAAAAGCCAAAAGAAAAAATAATAGTCTCCAAAAATTATGAAAGAAGTGTAATC
The DNA here is from genome assembly GCA_963574355.1 of Loris lydekkerianus. NCBI lineage: Eukaryota > Metazoa > Chordata > Mammalia > Primates > Lorisidae > Loris > Loris lydekkerianus. Next base: position 14,362 of record CAUYPK010124233.1, on the reverse strand, counting down.
ACCCATCAAAAGTTGGCCGAGCATGGTGGCTCATGACTGTAATCCTAGCGTACTAGGAGGCCAAGGCAGGTGCATTGCCTACGCTCAGGAGTTTGAGACCAGCCTGAGCAAAAGTGAGAACCTGTCTCTACTAAAACTAGAAAAACTAGCCAGACATTGTGGCAGGCGCCTGTATTTTCAGGTACTTGGGAGGTTGAGACAAGAGGATTGCTTGAGCAAGCGTTTGAGGTGGCTATGAGCTATGATGATGCCAGGGCACTCTACCAGGGGACAGTGAGATGCTGTGTCACAAAAAAAAATAATAAGAATCATCCATCAAAGTAGTGTCTACTACTGTTTCAGTTTTTCAAACTGTTGTCTACTGTAAAATTTCGTTTTTCATTTCTTTTTACTAAAATATGGAAATGTGGTTTGCTGAATTTGATGTCCTTTCTCTCTGCGCTCCAGTGATAGAGTTTGTAGTGTTTACCCCAGTAGTGGCGTATGTAACCACTTCAATTGTTTTTGTGTCTATGTTATCAAAAAGCTCCCACCATCCTCATCCCCCATCTCTCTAAGCCCCCTTTGTACCCAGGGATCCAGAGGAAAACCATGAAACATTGAAAAAGTATCTCATATAGAATGAGATGAAACTGGTTTGGCCAAAAGGAATGTAACTGTCACTTTTCAGTGAGAGCCACACAAACTTCTCTCGCAATCTCTCACAGGGCCCAAATGGTTTTGAGTCTCAGAAATCTGCTGTGCTTCGTTCTTTCTGCGGGAAAGGACACTGGGCTTGCTATTCCGAAGACTCAGATCCTGACTCTCATATATTCATCAGCTCTGTGACCTTGAGTAGCGTCAAAAAAAAAAATACCTTCCCACTGAGAAGAGCTCTGTCTCCTAACAAATGAAGCAATGTATGTGCAGGTGTTTGCAATAGAGCTGAGGCTATAGGAGGTACCTGAAATTGTAAGTGGAAAATCAGACCAGTGATTCTATTTGTATTGTATATTTTCCCATTAGCAGGAGCCCTGTGAATAAGTAGTTTTGGAGATTCAGATTGATAAAGAGTATCTTTTTAAGTTGCCGGGTCTTGATAATTCTCAAGGCTGTAAAAGAGAAAAGGAAGGCTTTCCTTCATCTGAATGAAAGCTAAATTACTACCATGTAATTATTCATGTCAAGTTAGAATTGATGGATATAGTAATTGACCCACTTTCCCCAGTGCCAACTCATCACTTGACTTTATACTAGTGATCTGATAACCCTAACTGGAAGCATATCATTAGCTAACTTAATCATTTGCCACTTTTTCATTAATGAAGTTATGCTTGTTTTTCATGTCTACAATTAGCCAACTCGACAGTGTTTTATAATCACCTACTTTCAAAACATAATATGATGGCAATGATTCCTACAATTATTATCAATAATGGAGTTTTCTGATGTTCAAGGCACAGACTGCAACAGAAAAGATGTTCAATTGTTGGAAATAATTTTCAAAGACAAAATTTAATTTTAATATTATTTAAAGCTAGACAAAATATTTGCAATTATTGGAGTACTGAAGGACACTGAACATGATAAGCAGTAATCACTGCTCTGAAGAACGTGGTGGAAGGGAAGGAATTCTTGGCTTCTTCTACTAATTTGGCCCTAAGAGTTGTTTTGCTATTGGCTGCCTTGGTTTCCTCATTTGTGAAATGCTGGTCTGTAAGTAGGTCTTTCGGGATGTGGGCTTCTGATGTTCCATTTTACTGTGATTCCAAATGTAGGAAAAAATACGTATGGTGCTAAGTCTCATCCAAAGCCTTCTTCCACACAATTACCTTCTCTGTGAAGAATAGCATTTGAGTACAGACTAGAGGTAAAGAACTTTGTTGGGGTCATTTTTTGCCCTATATTAGAGTCTTCTAATACTATTCATAGTATTCTTCATAGAGATTCTTAGGGATTATAATTACCAGACAGGCTGAATTTCAGGATCAGTTAAAATTTCACATCAGAAGCAGTGCACTCTAAGGTGATATACTTATGTAAAAAGGGAAGAGATTTATGTTTCTTTGTTCAAATTCCCTAAGGATTATCATGGTGCACAATGAAATGGAACATATGGTGCACTACAGGGCTGCAGAAAAAAGAAGTAGCCGTGCTACTTTGTAAAAAGGCTTGATCCTTAAGGACAACAAAAATTGTTGAGAACTAACATTGAGGTTTTCATGGAATAATCCATCAAACGGAACAGGTAGAAACGGATGGACACAATACCAGGTGTGGGGTTTTAATAGAGTCAGTGCCTTTACTGACCACTTAGGTACCAAAAAAGGAATTGGCAGAAATGTAGGGCCATTCCACAGGACCTCAACAGATGTAAGTGTTGAGAAAAAGACTCTTAAATTACAAATACATACCCTCTTACAACTTTGGAATTTGATCGTCTTTGAGTATGTGTTTTTTCTCTGTGTCTATGACTCGATGATTCCTAACATAAGAATTCTCTGTTTGAAGGAACATGGGCAGAGAAATATAGTCCTTTGTCGATTGAGAGTTATTAAAAGGAAACATGATCAAATAAAAAGACTCCTGGAGACAAGATACCTTAGGGAATGGAGAGTACGGTTAAAATTGTATTAAATTACAGTGATTTTCATGTTGCAAGTTAGATTTCTTCACTAATAAGAACATTTCTACTAACGCTTACAGAGCTACACCGTGAGAACTTCCCTAGGAAAGGTAAAACACGTTGCATGACATTCTCAGAGCAGTAACCAGAACACAGTCTGGAGGAGAACCAGCAGCAAGGTGCTGCAAGTTTTCTGAGCAGAAACTTACCTATTCCTATTTCCTGAATATTTATATTCCAATAAATATTTTTTCAGCAAACATTAAAGATAATTATCATTCAACAGAATTAGCCTTATTTTCTCATATTTTAAGCATTTTATCCTAAACGCATGAGTCTAGAGCAGCCTTTCATAACCCTTGGCAACCAAATGAGGAGAATAAAATCTTCCCTGTTTACGCAGCAGAGCAAATGTTGTAAAACCTAGGTACATGAGACTGACAGATGATTCAGACATTTCACAGGTAAATTTTCTTTGAGCACTATCTCCTAACTTATTGTACATTGATCATGTCTCACTGGGAAACTAAGTAAAGGCGTTCGTGTAATCTAGATTAGCTAGAATAACTCTTTTATTTAACTATGTAAGGCAGAAGCAGCTCACTGTTCCCGTCTGTGTTGCAAATATGTTCCTGAATTCTACTCTCACATATACCCTGGGCTATAGGATTAAATTCTCAGGGTCTAAATTCATCTATTAATGTCACCAATTAACCATCATAATTAATTATACTAGCTATTGGTAAATTAGATGTGTTGTTAGAAACTGTGATTAAGATAACATGTATTCTCAAAGTTAAAATCTTCAGCTGCAGAAAATTTGCTTCTGAAATTGCTCAGGGTGAAGTTTCTAAATAATCTTTTGTTCTCACACCATAATCCACATTCCACAGAATTTGATGAATCATCTATATGACCAAATTAGAAGAGTATTTTAAAAAATCTTCTAGATATTCTTTTCAAACTCAGAATACATGAAACATCACTTAAGGACTGAATTGAAATTAGTATCCTTACAAAGGACATTGCAGTGAATCTGGGATGATTTTCTACATGCAACTCCAGCATTCAGAAAAATTTAATGCAGCTCTGAAGAGTGACTAAGTTTCATCAAGGCAGAAGCCAAACCAGTTGGACGAATCTTTAGTAACTAATGCCTGCATGAAAAAGCTCAGAACCCATCACAGAGTACACACTTATAAAGCATCAATATCATGTGACATAAATGTCAATTTTCTTGAATTAATATATTTTTCTTAAGCATTAATATTAATTCTGTTGTTTGCCACCATGCTAGACCTCATGGTTTCATGAAATGCTTTTTTTATTTTTATTTGTTCTGTAAGCTAGTTGATCTTCTCAAAAGGAATTTTTTTTCTTCTTTCCTTGGGTAAATAGTCCATAGTAACAGAACATACGAGGTTAGGGAAATAAATTGAAATTATGGCCATCTGGTAGAATTTGGTCCAAATACTGTTTAGTCCCTGGAGGTAAGTAACAACATTCCAACTTAGATAACTGAACTTACCTATGCAAATGGTTCCATCGTTCGTGATGAACCTGTCCTGGTTACTGCTGGATCTGAAACCAGGGACACACATGCAATAGTAACTTCCCTCCGTATTAGTGCAATTAGCATTTTCACCACAGGACTGGGTTAAATTCCCACATTCATTATCATCTGTGGATAAATCAATTACAAATATTATTTTAATATAACTGACACACATTCTTATTATTTTGCATCAATATTTAGGAATTTTGACTGTTAAATAGTTTAAGGTACTGTCATGTCTATCTAAGAACACTTAATACTAAACAATATTCATTCCACACATTTTATTTGTTTTTATAATGTGAAAAACATTTTTTGTAATTGCAAAGCAAAATAGGATCTCTTACTTTTAAAGCCCTACATAAAACTATTAAATCCACATTATGACTTCAAAAATTACTATATGTAATTTAATTATAACAATGTCAATATATATATAGGCTCACTCGCAAACTTATGAATGCTTTTCTTAAATAGTCAAAAGCACACCAGTTAAAAGTGAAAAATCAGAGATTACAAATTGACATGCTGTTATTATTTACTAGTTATTTTCATCCTTTATTGGACAAATTTTGCAACACTAATTTTGCAGTTTCTTCCTTTATCAATTAATGCATTTACTCATAACTATATTATTAGTTTATTCTAGTAAAGATTACACAATATAAAACTATTAAAACAGAAATATAACATCGTCTTTTACCCTTGCATAATTTACCAGAGGAGATAATAGTTCATAAACCCTTTTTAAAAATCAGCAGGCAAAATTATAGTGTCTGTTAGAAAATATGCGCTTTTCAGACGTGATCATGATGGACTGTAGAATATTTTCTAGTGACCTGAGACCCAGTTGTGGGTTGAATTGTGTCTCTCAAAAAGTTATCTTTAAGTCCTAACCCTACAATGTCTGTGAAGGTGACGTTATTTGGAAATAGGACTTTTGCATTTGTAATCAACTTAAATTTGAGCCATACTGGATTGGAGTGGGAAAGTTGGTGAAAATATGACATTATATAAGATAAATCGTGAATAGTCACATGTGAAATGCTGATGAGTTAAACCTGTATTAACATGTATATATTTAATTAATTTATCTATACTATGTATTTTGTGACTCTATAGGGACATATACACATATTCTCAGAAAGTGGACATTTATATCCCTGCATGCATAGAAAAGAAATTAAACTAACTTCTTAAAATTAACTGAGAGGGCTCACAAATTGAACCCAAGTGCCTAAATCAAGTTAAAGAAAAATATTTTACCCATTTTGGGTCTGATTCAATCATTCAGTTACTCAAATATTTATGGAGCTTCCTCATTCCCAAATGTAAGTATTTCTATATTGGGAAATAAGTAAAAATTAATCAAAAGTCAGGATCTGTGCCCTGCTGTCAGAGTTCACATTCTAGAGGCAAGTTAACACAGAAGCATATAATTGACTTTTTATTAAAATAAAAGTTTTCATTTTTATCTCTATATTTGACTCCCTTCACAGCATACTGGGAGAAGTTTATATTAAACTTTATAAGAAATTGTGCTCACAGATCAGTTATTGGTAATATAGAGGACAATGAGGATCGTATCCCTCGTGGGCTATTGCTGCAAAAATGATATGCAAAAATACAGAGAAAAAGGGCCCACTAGCTCTGAGGCATTGGTCAGAGTCCAAGAAAATGAAGTGCTTTATATCACCCACCTGACCGCGTTTCTAAAAATAAATTATCATACCAATATGTTATTTAACTCCAACATATTTTCACTAAAATTGGGTAACATTAACAGGTAGAAAAAAATGAAAGACTGATATTTTTCTCTCCTTGTTGCAAAGTTTTGAGCACATGACTTTTCAGCTTTCTTATCAAGAATTTGGAAAGAAAATATTTCCTAATCTATCTCTCCATCCCTTGGCCTGGTTATATAATATGGACAAATTCCCTCATGGTCCAACTTGAATCTTGTTCAGTCAAATACCACTTATCTGAAAGTAACCTCCTCTCCTCCCTCAAGGTAGTGGAGATAGGCAATGAAGTTATTTTTGTAAAGTAATATATAAACATGAATTATTTAAATAGTCTTAAACTTTCCAGCGTCCAACTTCATAATAATTAATCTTCAAGGAGAAAGTTCCTTTGGATGGGTGTAATAAGGAAAAATAAAAGCCTGCTTCTTTTGTGCTCTTCTTTCTCACATTTTCATCAATTTGTCACTTATATTCTGTACACCCTGTAATTCTATACGTAATCGATATGAAATGATTATTTAGATTGAGATATCTTTTGAAATATTTATCATAATACAGTTACATTGGAGATAAATACTTAAATGTTATCAAAAGCTCAATAAAGAGAATTATTTAGCATTCTTCCACCAAAACGTCTCCTTGGCTCATCTCTAACACAGAGGGGAGAGCGGTGAGAGCAAAGGCACCGCGCTTCAAACTTAAAGGCATCCACAGCGCTGGCCGGAGGTGTACGGAGACCTAAATTATTAGGTTGTGCTGCGTGTAACAAATACAAGTGTTATTCATAATGCAGTGTTAATTCAGAGAAGGGAATGGCTTCCTCCCGTTGTCTTCAGAATAAAAGAGCGAAGATCATTCCCAGGGAAGGGTTAGAAGTGGAAGTCATGCTTCAAGCCCAGGTGCGGAAGTGCAGGCGTGTAGACAATAGTGCGAGGGGGTGTCTCAAAATCCATCAGACAAAAGAAAACGTTTACTCCAACACCTGAGGCCCCGCAGGAGCAGTGTCGGTTAGAGGAGAATTATATTGTTGCACCCTGGATACGAACTAGAGGCTGTAGCAGGACAAGAATACACCCAGGCAAGGACAGCTGACATCGAGGTAACACTTGTTACGAATCTGAAATTATACTCAGTGGGCAAAGATTAGCCCTCAGCCATTTCACATAGTGGAGAATTCTGATTGGATTTAAGTTTTGAAATAGTTTTTGAAACATAAGGAAAACCAGCTAAAATGTAGGTAGATCGTACAGAATACCGTAAGATTTGGACAACTAGCAAAGACAAAGTCAAGAAGGAGGAGGAAAGCAGTATTTTAGAATTACGTAGGTGTTAAAGATCAGCGTTTGGGGAAGAGAAAGGAAAGTGGGTGGGAGGGATTAAACTAGATTAGCTGTGAATTGAAAATTCTGGGATTTCTGAAAATTCTGAAAATTCATGGCTACATGAACATTTTTATATTTTTATATTAATATTAAATTATATATATATATTATTTTTGTGTATTTGAAATTTGTCTTAATAAATATTTAAAATAGAGATTGGAAAATAACTGATATCTGATTTGGCTGAGAAGGGAGAAGCAGCGAGGACGACTTGGAGAATTAGGTGAATAATTGATTCATTTACTAGGACAGGTTGAAGCAGAGAACGGGCTTTCTTCCAGGTTAAAGAGTGAGTTCTCTTTTGGGCATGAAAAGAGTAAGGTGCCTCAGTAAGCTGAGGGCATTTCAGATAGGAGTGCAAACAATTAGCACAGCTAACCACGTATCCTAAGGTGTCTGGTCATGATGGAGAGCTCGAGACCGCCTTCCCTTCCGGAGGATGAGTCAGATTCAAGAGCATGGTACCCACTGGTCTGCAGTGAAAGGGTCACACCTGCTGCTTTCCTCTTCACTTCTCTCTCAAAGGACCCTTTTCTCTTCTTCTTAATCATCCTGTTTTGATTTCAGTTTAAATGAGCTTGGCTGTGGAAATCACTGCATTCACTCATGTTTTACCTGCCAACCCTCCTTTTCTTTCTTCTTCTTCTTTTTTTTTTTCTAAGTATGCTTTTCCTTGAGATTTCCTTTTTTCACCAACCAAGTGATAAAGTCCAGAAGACTGAAGTTAGGATGTGAAGGTGGGGAATGAGAAAGGCAGCCCCTCCAATTATTACTGTCTCAGCTCCAATCAGATGGCTCAGTGTAGCTTTCCAGAAATCCGCATGGAGGGTTAAAATACTAAGCAGGTGCATATGTCTGAAATATCCTCTCAGAATATGTTTTGGCAGCTCGTTTCTGTGGTTGGTGGTTAGTTGCTCATTCAGTTATTTCAAGTTTATATCAACAACCATATCAACATGTTTTACATCCAATAATCTGAAACAATTATTTGAGAGAAAGCATGTTTTTCATAAATGACACATTTTATTTAATTATTCAGTAAGACAATGATTGATATCATCTCCATTTTACTTAGGAAGAGACTAAAGCTTAGATGGGTTAAATCAATGCTAGTGGAGAGAGGGAATTTGGCAGACCCAGTTTTTATACGAAGACTGTGTGACTCCAAAGAATGAGTTCTTCTTCTTCTTTGTTTTTGCATTGTAGAGTGAAGTGTACTTTATCATAAAGTGTGCTTTTAAATACGACATAAATAGTGAGCATCTAATTCTTCAAATTCAAGAGTGATATTGAGTGCCCTGCTAATGGCACATTTGTGGCAGCAAACTGCATGGTCACAGTGCTTTCTATGTCTATAAATAAAACACAATTTCACCAGCTTCATAAGACACGGGTATTCCAGAACCTGAACTCAATTTTACTTTGTATTCCATTTTTTAATCTATTGACCAGACACAGGGAAAAATAATTAAAAAAGAAAAAACAATGAGTCCCTTCTCCTTTCCTGGCACGTGAGATATTATTCGCTGGGCTCAAATTGATCATAACAACTTGAAAGCCACAGCAGTCTAACGGCGGCATCGCTCCTGTGCACTTTTCCCCTCTGGACATGATTGCCAGTATTGCTCCGTAAATCTGAACACTAAAATGACTATCGCCATTATGTGATTCCTTGTGAGACAGGCTTTTTATGTCAAAGGTGGAGCAACAAAGAGGGCTTGTTTTTTGGTGTTCTTTTTTTTTTTTTTTTCCCCTTTCTTTTCTTCTTTTTTTTATTTCTCCTCAATGCAGCTTGGTGGACTCATTTGTTTTCCATAGCACTAAAAATTCTCTTATATCCAGGACTCTAATGAGCTCAAAAATAATGATGATTAGCCTTCTCTGTTATGGTCTTCTGTGGTTTGTATATTTCTTAGGAATACTAAGGTGTCTGTGTGTGTGTGTGTGTGTGTGTGTGTGTACACAGAGCTAATGGAGAAGAGAAGAAAGGTCAGCAAAAGGGAAGAGAAAGGAGAATGTCAGCGAAACTAGAATGGGTTCAATCAATCAAGCAGAGTAATAGAGTTACTGTTTCCACATCGGAACATATGCCATTACCCTCCTCTATATAAGACAAGTAAAAGTACCAAAGGGAAGGTACAGAATATCTTTCTTCTCTGTGAATTTCTTTTGCACCTGAATCTTCGTGTGCCGGCCAGAATAAGAGTATGATACACATTACCTCTCTGCCCCTGGACTCACATACACAGAATCCCTGATTAATAGACAGATGAAAGCATGAATCTAATGCTGAGGATAAACTTCCCCCTTTCCATTGCTGATTATAAACCATGCATTATAAACCGGTGTCTCCTTGATCATCAATTTACTAAGTCCAATTTATTACAGGGAAAGTCAGGTGGATCAGATGAACAATGTTATCATCAAGGTGAACAAAGTAGAGTTACATTAGGGAATACAGCGTTTATACTGGGTATTATTTTGGAATTTCTTAAGTAGAAACAAGTTTTCTAAAGCGATTGGAGATGAAATGATCATTTCAAGGTTTTCTGGAAGCAAAAAAATTGCCTTTATCTAAGAATTAGATTTTGAAGAGGACATATAAGCCAGGAAAGAAACGCATGCATAGAATGGTCTTAGAGGCTGCCCATGTGTACTGTTTTCTGAGGGAAATGTAGCGCTTAAAAAAAATGATCCCTTTGCTACTAAGCTCAGTTTTTGGGCCTCCTTTGGTCAGAACTAATAATCCGTGCTTATTAGTAAAAACAAGCAACATGGAGTCTGAGTAGAGGGAGAGAATGAAAGAAAGAGAAAGAATCTTATTTTCCTCCACGTGGGAAACCACATCGCTTGCCCACTGGGCGAGAGCCTAGGACAAATTCCCAACACGTTTATTTCAAACTCTCAATGATCCTGTAATCTTTTCATTCCATTGTGTCTATCAACTGTAATAGTAAAGATGAGTAATGCTCTTAGAGTCTCTTTGGGGCTTGAGTGATGGCTCTAAAGTTGCTTCTGAGAAGCTACTTTCATTGATTTTTGCTTCTAATCACTGAAGTAGTACATATTCAATGGGGAAAGTCAAATCATAGACAGAAACATTTTATAAGCTCTCAGTTGGAAAGAGAGTTGCTAGTTCACAAAGGGAAAGAAGAATTAAAATGGTACGAGACTCCCACTAAGGTCGCTGACAGACAGTGGGGTGGCATGTACAAATTGCTGGGATAAAATAAGGGTCTCTTGATAATTCTCTAACCAGCCGAAGAAACATTTCACTCACCACGGCGAAATACCTTTGTAGAAATACCTGGATTCAGAGTGGTGATCACCATGTGCTGTGTGTGAAGGAAATATTTTACATAATGTTCTAACCAAATACTTTACAGGGGGGAAGGTGAGATGGACAGGGAGGGTGATGGTTGGTAACTGCAGCACAGGGGCTGGAGTGGGTGATGACGGTGTGATTGTCAACACGTCACGCAGATACTAATTGAGATCCCTATAAAACACATACTGAAAGGAGAAATTTGTTTTATTTAAACTTGTTTTATTTTTGATATAGTTAGTTTGCCTCTTTGTTTTCTAAGCCTCAGAGATATTTTTGCAACCAAATCTTACATTCTTCCCTTTTTGGATCTTGTATTAAGTCTATTAAATATCCCCATTTCTCAAGTCATGACAATGTTGACTAGTATTGTTAAATTACCTTTGTCTTGTACTCTGCAATGAATCCAAATCATAAGAAAATTCCTTCCATTTAAGATATGAGGCAAACATCTATTTTTTTCCTAAAAGGAGCGATTGTTTCGCTATTATTTATTACATTGTTATTCTTTCTTTCCTTAATTTGAAATGCTACCTTTTTCATATTCGAAATATACTCATTTACTCACAGCAGTTTATAAAGTCTGTCTTCTCTTGATGAATTTTTCCACACGTACATGAGCTGGTTTTAATTATTAACACATCATTCCCTGGATTTTATGTGCCATAAATCTAAAGATGCATCATCACTGAAATAAAATATTTGATGAAAAAACTATATCCAAGCTATACTTAATAAAGGTTTCTGCATTTATCCACACAGCGACTTTCTTCACTATCTCATAAACACTGACTCTAATCTTCTTTCACATTATACTCTAACATTACTTAGAATTACCTTTGGTACCCAACATAGCATGGTATCATCATGACATAGTGACTTCTACAATCGGTAATTATATTATTTTACTTGTTTGTTGGTTTGTTTAGCGGGCCCAGGCCAGGTTTGAACCCACCAGCCCCAGAGCATGTGGCTGGTGCCCTAACCACTAAGCTATGGGCACCCAGCTGGTAATGATATTCTTAGTTATTATAGAATAATAACTGTTTGATATTCTTAGTCATTATAGAATAATAACTAAGTGTGACAAATATTGTTGAATTACAAAATGTATCAGTACTTGTCTTCATTTTCTTTTAATCTAAACTAGGATTTCCCTTCTTCCACCTTGCTGCTTCATATATCCCTGAAAATTTACAGAAGATACTCAGCTCTCAGTTTAAGCTCTGAAAGACAGATTTCCCATACCTGAGTGATAGCCCTCTCTGAAGCCTACCTTGGGTAGCCCAACTTCACCTAGCCTTGCCCAATTTATTATCCATTCATAGAGATTTGACCATATTTATGTCTGAATAAGAAATGGCCACAAACTCACAGCTTACTTCTCTGCCAGGCAATAAGGTCATGCTGCAGTCAAACGGATTAGTATGTGGAAAAAAAATGTCCTAATGTTCAAGTTTTGCTAGTTTTTTATTTGGGGTAAAGCAAGATTTTTTTCAAATCTCTCTAACATAGTTTCCCCTTATTTTTCAAATATTTTCTATGAAATTAGCTTCCCAAGTGTTATTTTTCATAATTCATAATATAAAATAATATTAATGACTGAAGTTAATTAAATTAGGTATTACTAGTATTGAAAGTTAACAAATGTTTTAAATTTAAATTATCTAATATTTGACCACAATTCAAAAACTCCTCACAATAATATATAGAAAGAAAAGTAAAAATGCTATATCCGTCAGAAAATAGAACTGACTACAAGCACACATTGTTTTATTGTGCTTTTGCTTTATTGCAGTTTACAAATATTATATATATATTTTTACAAATTGAAGGTCTGTGGCAAATTTGTAGCCAGAATGTCCATCTATGGGCACCATTTTTTCCCCAACAGCATATGCTTATATGGTGTCTCTGTGTCACATTTCGGTAATTCTTACAATACTTCAAACTTTTTAAACATTATTATATCTGTTATGATCTGTGACCAGTGATATTTGATATTACTATTATAATTGCTTCAGGGAGCCATGAACTCTCCCTATATAAGATTTTGCAAATTTAATTGATTAAGATGTTTCTGAACACTCAATGTAGCGGGAATTTTCTTATCTTGCCCTCTCTCTCTGTCGCTTCCCTGTCCTCTGAAACTCAATATTGAAATGTGACCAGTTAATAGCCCTACAATGGACTCTACATGTCAAGTGAAGAAAGAGTCACAAGACTCTCACTTTATTTTATTTTTTTTATTGTAATTTTCTTTTTTTTTTTTTATTAAATCATAGCTGTGTACATTGATATGATCATGGGGCATCATATGCTAGCTTCATAGACCATTTGACACATTTTCATCCCAATATTCAACATAGCCTTCCTGGCATTTCACTTTAAATAAAAAGGAAATTACTCCTAAGCATAGTGAGGAAGGCAAAGCTGAGACATACCGAAAGCAAAGCTGCTTGTACCCTACAGGCCATGAAGTTGTGAATGCAAAGAGAAAGATTCTTAAAGAAAATCGAAAGTGCCACTCCAATGAACACACAAATGATAAGAAAGGGGAACAGTCCTGTTCCTGATATGGAGAAAGTTTTAGTGGTCTGTATAGAAGATCACTCCATCAACAATACTCCCTCAGGCAGAGGGAGAAGCCAGAGAAGACCCTGCCTCTCTTCTTTCTGTGAAGTCTGAGAGAGGTGAGGAACCTGCAGAAGCCAAGTCAGAAGCCAGCAGAGGCTGGCTCATGAGGTTTAAGGGAAGAAACCCTGTCCATCACATAAAAGTTCAAGGTGAAGTAGAAAGTGACCCAGAAACTTTGCTTCATCTTGATGACGATGGCTACACTAAACAACAGATTTTCAATGGAGACAAAAGAGCCCAATGTAGGAAGACGTTGCCACTAGGAATTCATAGCTAGAAGGGAAAAGTCTATGCCTGGCTTCAAGCTTCAAAGGCGCCCTTGATTTCTCCCTGCATTTAAATTCAATAGCTAGGAAATATTTCCACTTACCTTCACCCACAATCAACATGGACAATTTTAACTGACCGCCTTCCTATTCAAAGATAGCAGTCGTTTTGGCTCTCATGTTTTTCTACCCACACCCATCCCCCAGTTCTCCTGTAATCCCACACTAAAAACATCTTTCCATCCCCTCTGTCCCCATCTACTCCATCCCAGCAGAAATGTCACCTTGACAGTGACAGGATTATACTTTTTCCTTTGATGTTTCCCACAAATCCTTAAATATTTTTTAAAAAATTATAGTGAAATGCCACTTATGTATTTTGTTTTCTAGTTATGAATATGTAGATAACACAGTTTTAATTTATTTAATGAAAACAAAACAGAAATTTAACTTCGACGATTTTTCTCTCTTTGAGTAACATTCTTTCAAACCTGACAGATATCTCACTATGTACAAAATAAAGTGTGATTATAATAAGAATACAGGTAAACTCTATGGCTACACAAGAACTAATCAATAACAAACTTAGGTTAGTATAAAATGTGGTGTCCATCTACTTAAGAAAAATGTCTGTGGACGTTAACATTTTGTTCAGAAAACTCAATGTGCAAAACTCCAATGGGTATAACATCTTTTTTTTGATTTTTATTAAATCATAGCTGTGTACATTGATATGATCATGGGGCATCATACACTAGCTTCATAGACCGTTTGACACATTTTCATCACACTGGTCAACACAGCCTTCCTGGCATTCTCCCAGTTTTTGTGCCAAGACATCTACATT
>CAUYPK010124229.1:0-42702 GCA_963574355.1 Loris lydekkerianus | reverse complement strand
CAGTGTGTCACACATCCGAATCCAGCAACAGTGCTGGGGGTGGTGTGCACTGTTTGGGGAGTGCCTGGCGCTCAGTGACTTTGGCACAGAGAGCCCAAGGCTCCAGCAGTCTCTGGCCAGGAGAAGGGCTCTGCGCAGAGGCAGGGAGGGCTCCAGAGGGCACGCAGCTACCAGAGTCCCTGGCCAGATGAATGGGCTACTGTGGAGGCTAGGAGGACACAGGAGGGAGGACGCAGGGTTGCGTGGCTCCCGCAGTTCCTAGTCAGGGAATGTGGAGGCCTGGTGGGTGCAGGTCACCGGTCGGGGTCGCTGCACAGCTCTTATGGAGGTCTGGGCGGCTCCAAGCCCCGGAGTTTGAGGTTGCTGTGAGCTGTGATGTCACGGCACTCTACCCATGGCAACAGCCCAAGGCTCCAGTGTGCCAAAACAGTCTCACTCTGCCTCTAAGGATTAAGGCTGTAAGGCAGCTCACTCCCCGCCTATAGGCTGCTCAGTCAGTAGGTTACTTTGTCCTGCCGGATCCTTGCTCTGGGACCCTGAGGGCGGAGCTTGCCGGAGCAGTTCTTTCTCAATGGCTTACTTCGCCCAGCTCAGTGGCTCATTCTGGGACCCCAGACAATGCCCAACGTTCTCCACACTCCTGCTCAAACTCTCCCCAAGGCAGCTCAACTGAGTGACAAGTCCAAGAACACCAAAACTGTTCACAGGTAAGGCCTTTCCGGTTTGCAGTCTCACTGCTGCTTGTACTGACAGTTGTCGGCATGATTAGGTCAATGGAACACACACAGCCACTTGCCAGTTTTCCATTGTTTTTGTCCTCCTCCTGGGGTCCAGAAGTCCCTTGCTCGCTCTCTGTATCCTCAAAGGGATGATCATAGGCAGATCCCACCGGCCAGAGATGCCTGGAGTCTTGTCTCCCCAGACTGGCCGTACCCAGTTACAGGGAAGCTGTTACTCGGCCGCCATCTTTAATCCAATCAATCCCCCCCCCCCATCCATTTTACATGAACTCTTGTGTTAAACAAAAAATTACCTCGAGATGTTTTCAGCATTTTTTTCCTAGGGTCTTTAAGATGAAATTATCACAAGGGATAATGACTCCAGTGACTTTCCTTATCTTGCTAAAATGTAGTGCCATTCTTCAGGGGTGTAACAGTGGTTACCTTCAAGCATAGGATTCTTTATCTGTGACATTATAGACCAATGAATAGTTGTATTTGTCAAAGCAAATAACTCCCAACTGACTTCAGGAACTAAGAGTTATTTTTTTTTTGTTACGGATTTTCCATTTATTGGTTGCTTGGTAAGCTTCTGAGGTTATATAGACAAAAGATAAGTCTTAAATGTTGACTGGAGGGAGTAGGATCCCTGAAAAAAGAATGAGTATTTGCAAAAAGAATCCCTAAATACCTATAGTCTATTAAAATAGTCTATCAGTACAAACACACAATAGTTGGCTTTGATATAAAAAAATCATTAAAATCTAGTTGGATTATGGTGGGTTAATAACATACAGATTTACATAATCCCCTCAGAAACAAATGCTTAGTCTTAAATGGAATATAATTTGCTATTTCCTAAAGGGCTTTTTCATATTGTTTTTTCCTCATTATTATTCCTATAAAAACTCAAGTAGACTCCCCAAAAGAATTTAATTTGGTAGAAAAAATGAGCTCCAAAGAATGAAACAAAAGCTGATTCCAAACTCTTTTGATATGAAGTAGAATAAGGAAGCTCTAATCTCCAAAAAAACAGGTGTAAAACTATTGCATAATCTTACATGTCAAACAGACTTGCAAGTATTGTCATATAGATCTTTTGCAGATATTCCTGAAAAGTCCTGATTTCTTATATTCTGTTTCAATGTCCAATATATCATACCAAAGACTTTGAAAACTATATTATTTGTTCCTTATTAACACTGAAGGTAAGCAGAAAAATTCTTATAACCCCCAGTTTACAAATCAGATAGGACCATGTTCAGACACTGGTTCAAGATCATCTGACCAAGCCAGAAGTACAACTTCAGACTGCTGTTACAACATTCTGAGTATAGTCTGCTACTTTATGTTGAATGGGGTTCTTTTATGCCGATTTGATAGCCTTCAAATTCACCAGCAGGTAATTTAAGATGACCACAAGTTCTTTGATATGTGAATCAAAGTTTATTCATTGTATAACTAATAAGGATTATAAACAATTATAGTAACCGGAACTAACTAGCACACATAAAGAAGCAAACAAATGTAGCCACAACGCCCACACACTTTAGCCAAAGCACAGGGGATGTCCTGTCCTGGGGGAAAGGGTGTGTTAAGACCTGTGGATCTGGTAGCAACCGACTGACAAAATATAAAGTTAGAAACGAGGAGGAAGAAAGAGCCCAGACGATGAGATAGGGTGGTGCCTGTGGCCCCATATGCGTTGGGATGTGGGTTCAAACCCCGCCTTTGCCAAAAAACTGCAAAAAAAAAAAAAAAAAAAAAAAGACGAAAGAGACAAGACACACAACAGAATTTTCAAAGGTGGGAACACGGGACCACTGCCCTTTGGTGGGTTCCAGCGAGTGACCCGAAGTGTCAGTTCCACTCAGTTTTCATTGAAGCTATTTGTTCATTAGCCCAAAGGGTATGCTGAGGAAGGGAACAAAGACCTGAGCAGTTTCTCTGAGCAAGCCTATCAGCTCCCATTGTTTCTATAATTAACCTTAAGGCTCTGAGCAGCCTGGAGAAATCTGGAACCTGAGCCTTGAGAGGGGGCAGCCTACTGTCTGTGGTCACACACACAGATTCTTAGTGGGTGTTAATCTCACTAGTTCACTGTGGAGTAAAATACCATTGGCGTCTGGGTGGCGCCTACGGCTCAACGGAGTAGGGCGCGAGCCCTGTATGCTGGAGGTGTTGGGCTCAAACCCAGCCCCAGCCAAAAACTGCAAAAATAAAAAAATAATAATAATAAAAAAAATGCCACTGGTGTCTATCTCCTCCGAAGAATTGGTGGGAGAGAGGAATTTTCCTCTAATCACCACCACAGACCGTCTTCCTCTGCAATAAGGGATATAAGCCCTCCTGCCCATATGTCAGGACTTGAGCTCTTGATCTCTGCCCCAGCCAAATACAAATATCCACAATGGGTATTTGCTTTGACTGTTTACTGGGCAGGAAACGGCCTCGTGTATCTTCTAGGCTGTGGCCATTATTCCTCAGAGTGTTTACAGACCCAACAGTTAGCAAACTGTATCCCCAATAGGCCAGAGCTCTAAGAAAAGCAGGAAACTTGCTCAGATAAGAAATTTAGCAGCGGCTGGTTTAAAGGTAAACTAGCTGACTTTCCTTTGTCTGCCTTACTCAGCTTACTTTTTTATTTTCCCCTTTTTCTGGGGGTGTTTTCCCTTTCAAGAATGGGGTCTTCAGTCCCCATTCTGCCTGCATTACTAATCCACTGCCATCTACCGGCCTATCTTCCTTGGTTTTCTAGCCTTTTAAGCTCTTTTCAGAATGGTGATCCTCTCTCTCTATTTCTCCTTGCCATATAAGAATTGGTCTTGATATACATTCAGGATTTCAATCAGTGGACTAAGTTAGTTAATACTTATCCATCTAATGGAGCTTTTAGATACGTGCCATTATCAATTGCCAACCAGCTGTTTCTATCATGATCTTAGGGTTGGTTAATTTGCATATAACAAAAACAGGATTAGGTTCATAAAAATCTATTTGAAAACTAAATTCATATCATGGCTTTCCACCATAAATAACTTACATCACTGTCAACAATTAATTTTCTTCTCTCTCTTGAAAACACCTCCTTGGGTGGCTCCTGTGGCTCAGTGGGTAGGGTGCCGGCCCCATATACAGAGGATGACGGGTTCAACCTGGCCCCGCCAAACTGCAACAACAACAACAACAAAAAATACCTGGGTGTTGTGGCGGGCACGTCTAGTCCCAACTACTCGGGAGGCTGAGGCAAGAGAATCACCTAAGCCCAGGAGTTGGAGGTTGCTATGAGCTGTGTAACGTCACGGCACTCTACCGAGGGCAATATAATAAGACTGTCTCTACCAAAAAAAAAAAAAAAAAGAAAATACCTCCTTCCTAAGTATTTTCTTATTTCCTAAATGTATTTCTTATCACTATTAACCTTTTTTTTTTTTTTTTTTCCTTTTTTTTGCAGTTTTTGGCCAGGGCTGGGCTTGAACCCACCACCTCTGGCATATGGGGCCGGTGCCCTACTCCTTTGAGCCACAGGCCCCGCCTACCACTACTAACTTTTTCTAATTCTGTTCCATAGAGCAAATGTACTTAATACAATAATCCCTTCCTCAGAGTAGGGTTATATTTTAACAATCTTTAAACATAATCACACAATCAAAATAAACATTGAAATAGGCCGCTGGTGGGCCACAGATGAGGAGGAAACAGTGACAGCGATGGAAGAAGAGGCAGCGGCGGGGGTAGGAAGCCTGGAAATGCGAGCAGGGATGGTTGGCTGGCGCCTCTGGCTGATGGCATGTTCAGGTACATGGGCCAGTGGCAGCGAGGGCATCCGATCCAGAGGGGGCCACTCTAGAGGCTGGGTCACCAGCATCATGGACCAGTGTGTCACCAAGTGCAAGAATCCCTCAGCAACCCTGGGCAGCAAGAATGGAGACCATGACTCCAGCAGCAAGTCACACAGCAGGTGGGTGCAAGCCACCATGAGGAATGTCACTCTGTGGCAAGCTCACTTGACCGACAGGTGCAGCCATGTGGCACCCTAGAGTAAGTGCCACCCCGTGGGACCAAGAAGGTGGAGGCTACCACTGAAGCCTGCCAGCTGCCAACATCCTCGGGAGATGCTAGGAGGGAGTCCAAGTCCAATGCTGAGGAGTCTTCCTTACAGAGATTAGAATTGTTTAGGTGCTACAGGATGAGCAGGAGGTTGCAATTTTGGAGGAAGGCATATAGCGCTTCTGCAATGACCTGTGTGTCAACCCCACAGAATCTCAAGTGCAGCTCTTGGCTTGGAAGTTCCAGGCTGCAATCATTTGCAAATTCACCAGCAATCAGTGCAGACAGCATTGACAAATCTGCGCACAGTCCCCTAGCCTCTTAACAGAAACCAAACAAGAGGATAAATTCAAGGATCTCTACCGGTTCACATTTCAGTTTGGCCTGGACTCTGAAGAAGGACAGCGGTCACTGCATCAGTAAATAGCCACTGCCCTGTGGAAGCTAGTCTTTACCCAGAACAATTGTCCAATTTTTGCACCACCAACTTCCTATCAGAGAACTCTTTTGAGGAGCAAGGGCATCTCCAGGGACACTCAGAACACATTCCTTAACTTCACTCAGGTGATTGGACTTGACCTCAGCAACTAAGGTGAGGATGAGGCCTGGCCAAGCCTCTCCAATATCTTTGTGGAGTGGGAAATGGAGTGCAGGAAAAGAGAAGGGAAGGGAGAGGTGCACTCAGCTCAGGGCCCGAGTGCTTGGGTCCCAAGGAGCAGATTTAGTGGCTCTGTCCCAGGAGCAGCAGCAGGGACCTGCCCGCCACCATCCAGTTAACTGAGGAACTGGACCTTTCTGGAAATTACTAAAGATCTGGAAGTTTTCTTCTTTACACCCTTTTCTGCCTTCTATCTGAAAGGGCTTTAAAAAGCTGTGTCATGTTTAAGCACTTTAGTCATTTTTGGTTATTTTGGTTATTTCTTTTGGGGGGATGATACCCCCAAAATATTTGAACCTGGCTACATGTTGTGTGTCTTTTTTGTTTTTGAGATAGAGTCTCACATTGTCACTCCTGGTAGAGGAGCACAGCAACCTCAAACTCTTGGGCTTAAGTGATTCTCTTGCTTCAGCCTCCCAAGTAGCTGGGACTCCAGTGGCCCATCATAACGCTCAGCTATTTTTTCTTATTGCTATTGTTGTCATTGTTGTTTAGCAGATCCGGGAGGGGTTCGAGCCCACCAGCCCCGGTGCATATGGCCGGCGCCCTAACCACTTGGCTATGGGTGCCAAGCCTAGGTTGTAATGTTTATCTTTAAAGATTTACACAGATTTGAATAGCAGCGTTAACTGCTAACCACATTGCATTAATTCCCAGGCAATTTAGAGCTCTTGAAGTGCCAGGGCCAGCCAAGAGTGTTTGTAGACTGGTGACACCTCCTTTTAAGCTAATGTATCCAAAACCCTCATTTCCCTCACTTTCTAGCTCATTCCTTCTTTGACCTATTGCAGTTCATGTTGAGTTTGTCCATCAACATGCCTGCACCTGTCAGTCAAATGAGCATTTTTTTTAAGAACACATTGGACTGAGAACCACATAAGCATTGAATGCAGAGAAAGCAGTGCTACCTCAGTTTTCTAGAAGTAGACGTCTTCGAGAGTTTTCTTTCTCTGATGAAGTTTCTGTATTTTCATGCTGTAAGTGGAAATACTTTTTTTCTTCTTATTTGCCTTGGAGCCAAAGTTTGTTTTGTCAGGAAACTGTGCCTGCCGGCCAACTTGATTAGAAGGAAAACTGTGGTATGGAGCTCTGCTTGAATTTTTTTTAATGTTTTTTCTGTAAGTATCATCAGCTTACTTGTCTGGCAAGTGCAGAAGCCTGAGGTTGGCCTGAACTCTGCCAAACCAATATCAAAATGTATTTAATAGTTAAATGTGTGCCCTTTCCCTTCTAGCTGCACCCATGTTGTCACTTTTAGCCCCTGGGGGTTATTTATTACCTTTTTGTTAGTGTCAGGCTCATTGGGGGTAAGGTGATGACTGTTTAGGTTTACATAAAAATATATATACACACATTTTAAAAAAAGAAATAGGGGCAGCACCTGTAGCTCAGTGAGTAGGACACCAGCCCCATATACCGAGGGTGGTGGGTTCAAACCTGACTCAAGTCAAACTGCAACAAAAAATAGCTGGGCGTTGTGGAGGGCACCTGTAGTCCCAGCTACTCAGGAGGCTGAGGCAAGAGAATCGCCTAAGCCCATGAGTTGGAGGTTGTTGTGAGCTGTGACGCCACAACACTCTACCGAGGGCAACAAAGGATATGTCTCTAAGAAAAAAATAAAGAAATAGAACTCATCTAGTCCTGAGGTGTCATTACAGTATAGTATAATCTTTCCAAATGACTCAACAAGAGCCCCGCCAGCTCTAAGTATTATGAGGTTGTAGCACCTTCCTGCTTTGACACCTAAGGGTTATATCGACTATTACTTGTTTTATAGGTTGGTTTAAACCTGTATCAGGTTTCAAGATTGAGAGTAGTCTCACAGATTTCTCTTGATGCATTTTGATGACTGCTTAGGTAGCAAAGTTGCTGGTGCTCTCTCATAAAACACCACTGATTTTAACAATCTCACACTAATCTGTTGTAGAATTGTTATAAAGTCCATATTCCAGAGTTCAACTTGGAGGAACAGCTACCCTTCAGTATCTATCTTCTTCAGTGTGTACCGTGAGGGCCGGGTCTGTCCTGTTATAGGTAAACGGCTTATCGAATAGAATGTGTAACTAACCGGTGGTCTCTCCTTGAATATATTTCCTGATCTTTTCCAGGAGTTTATGCTTTGAGTCTTACTTTGAAACAAATCATAACCCAATTCCCTAAAGTCCAAATTCCCTGTGAATAATGTGTATCTTCCCTGGCTGTTTCTAAAAGCTTTAATTAAAACATAGATTGTATCTTTAATTTTTATTCAGTTTCTCAGTTGTTATTATTTGCTAAATGTATAGGTTTCCTTGTTTATCTACTATCACTTATTTCCTTTGCATAATTGTTCCTATTTGAATGGAGGCATGAACTTGTTACTTCTTGATTGGCCCACTACTCTATTTAAGTTAAGGAAGCATAGTCCCTTTGCACTACATCAAGTCTTAGCCATTTTGAACATATCTGGGTATCTAGATTCCCCTGCATGTGGAAAGTAAGGTTCAGTTTTCCAGCTAGTTCCTCAATCTGCTATCTCATGTGGTTTGTAATTATCCACAGTAGTTGCTCTATGATATACCCTATGTACTTGAGTATAAGCCGAGTTTTTCCGGCACAAAATTTGTGCCGAGTTCGGGTTTTTCGGCACAAATTTTGTGCCGGAAAAAACTCGGCTTATACTCGAGTATATATGGTAATTTTTATTTTTCCTATCTGTGTTTTTGCTCTTATCAATACTTCCATATAGCAACCTATTGTGGAATTTTCTCTTATTAATAATACATTGAGCAGCTCCATAAATTCTGGTTTTTAAAAGTGTCTGTAGTGGATTCTCCTGACACAACAGCCTTGTTATTAAATTTATCCTAAAATTCAATGGCCTTATCCTACAATACAATGGCCAAACTCACTTGTGTTTTTTCCTGCTAGTACTCATCCAAATAAGACCTGGTTATATAGCCTATATTTGCCACCACTTATCTTTAAAAGTAGCTAATTATCTGTGTATGTAGATCTCAGTTAGTATTAGATACAGCATCTATCATGTCGGTTAGCTATGAAGACATCTGTATTAAATGTCATTTTAATCCTTTTATATGTAAGATGCTTTAGGCTTCTAGATAAACTGGCATAGTCTGGTATCCACCAGTGTGGATTTCCTTCCACTTATTTTCTTACAATTTGCATATACCACATCGTCCAATGGTATCTTTCTGTCTTTCCCTAGTCGTTGCCCATTTCATGAGATACAAAGGTCATTCTTAAGGAAGGAAAGTCATAGTGTCCGTGGGCTTGTCTGAAAAGTACTCACTTTTCCAAATAGAAATAAGGGTCATGGGCCAGGCTCAGTGGCTCACACCTGTAATCCTAGCACTTGGGAGGCAAAGGAGGGTGAATTGCCTGAAGTCCCCGGTTCGACACCAGCCTGAGCCAGAGCGAGACCTTGTCTCTAAAAGTAGCTGGGTGTTGTGGCAGAGTGTATAGTCCCAGCTACTTCGGAGGCTGAAGCAAGAGGATCACTTGAGCCCAAGAGTTTGAAGTTGCTGTAAGCTATGACGCCACAGCATTCTACCGAGAGCGACAAAGTGAAACTCTGTCTCAAAAAAAAAAAAAAAAAAATCTCGGCTGCCGCTGCCACCGCCACTGCCACCATTATCACCACCACCACCACCACCTCCTTCACTGCCACCTTGGAGCCCTCCTCCTTCTCTGACCCCTCCACCACCTTCCAACTCCCCAGCCCAGTGTCCTGGAGAAGAAGCTGCGTTTGGTCTGTGTCTCAGCAGGCCCAGGGTGCATCCATGGCAGACGGTGGCCATGGGCAGCAGTGGTGCTGGCCAGGCCTCGGCTTGGTCAGCGACAGGTGCAACTGGGGCCAGCGGGAGTGGCCGCCCCATCAACCCAGCCTCACTGCCTCCCAGCCACCTGCAGCTCATCGCTGTCATAGTAGACCAGCTCAAGAGTCCAGGCCTGTTTGACAGCTTCTGCCCACACTGCCTGGCCAATGTGGACACCAAGCCAGCTTATCAAAACCTGAGGAAGAATGTGGATAATTTTGTGTCAACACATCTGGACAAGCAGGAATGGAATCTTACAATGAACAAAAACCAGTTGAGAAATGGTCTGAGGCAGAGTGTGGTCTGAGGCAGGGATGCTGGAAGCTGGAGCAGACAGGATTATTTCTCAGGTGGTGGATCCAAAACTAAACCACATCTTCAGGCCACAAATCATGAGTTCCTGGCAGCCCAGAAAAAAAGCAGTGGAGCCAGCACCCCCTCCAGAACCCGAAGGCCAGGACCCTGCAGCTCCATTCCAAGGCACTTCCTAAGAATATTCCTGACACATTTTGAAAGTACCATTTAATCAATGGTGAAAAAGTGGATTCAGTTATGTAAGAGTACAACTACAGAATGAAGATAGGTCAAGGTTATCAGTGATGGCAAGATTTCAACCTTGACCATGGACAGTGTCCAAATTGAATGATGAGGAGCAAGTATGGCAGTGGGAAAGCTGTGTTGCCCTATCACTGTGTTGCCATTTGACCTACCTGTCCAAGAGTGTGACACCAGTAAACACTACAGAGAAACACTACAGCAACCCCTTAGGTTGTCCTGAAACACTTTTATACTTGAACATGGGGACTATGCATGGACTTCAGGGTTTGTGCTCTGAGATAAACAAGCTACAGTGAAAGAACATAACCAGTTCCAAAGCTAATTCAGAGAACAATGACAAGTTAGCTGGGAGTAGGTATTTAACAATGCTCATTTGATGTTCTGAGTTGCAAACTAGAAAGTACAAGCCAAGCTAGCATCAGATAGCTTTAAAGTTGTGACCTTCTTGTACATGACCTTCTAACCAGTTTCCTTTTCCTGTAAGAGGTGACAAAACTTCGAACTCTAGGATGTGTGGAAGCTCAGACATTGCAGTGAGGAAAAAAAGTTGGGGGTTCTCTCTCCAGGGCTGCCTCCTATTCTGCAAGGGCTAGTAGTCTTGAGTGTGTTTACTTTATTCTCATCTTTGTTTGTTAGAATGGTCAATAAATGGCCTGAAGTTTTTTAATAAAATCATTTGATACCCTTAAAAAAAGAAATGATGGTAAATGATGAACTTTATCTACTTCTATTGTAGACCAACATCTCTAGGCCTGTAATGGTAAATGTTTGGATTTCCATTAGCTAATAGTCCTAGTAGGGCTTTCTCTAGCCCTCCTAGTACTTCTGTTAATTGGTATAGTGTGCTATTTCTACTTGTGGAATAATATTGCAAAGGAGTTACAATGTGGGTCAGCATTTGAGAGAGCAGGGCTACATTGGAACCTCTTGGCCTCAGCTTTTTCAAAGGTTTCTCCCTGGCAACAGCCATCTAAAAACCTTTTAGCAGTGGATGTGGCTCTTTTAGAATTACTTTCTTTAGTTTGTTATAGCATCCTTTGTTTGATAGTTGTATCTTAAAGGACCAATAAGGAGTTGTATCTTTTCCAAGTAAAAGTATCCCAACACTGTCCCTGTTAATGTGAACATATTCACTGCAATGCTATTCATTGTAGAACAGTGAAATTGAGCCCTAAAATGTGACAGAGTGCATCAGCTCTTCACTCCATTGTTAGATGAGGAGTTCTTTTCTTTGCTATTGTTTGTACTTACTATCAGGAATCCTAGCAGAACAAATACAGATAAAGGAAGAACAAATACAAATAAAGGAAGAACTACATGAATAAGTCAAAGTTTTTTGAAAAAAGAAGAAAAGAGACCAGTCTTTGCTGAAAGTAAGTCAAATTTAACTTGTTTTAAAATGTATCAATAATGAAAATGTGCACAACCAGGAGAAAGCACATATTGCCAGTGAATCAGAACATACTGAAACAGAGGAATCAATCAGGTCTTACATGCTGGCGGGGGCAAACTGGGTCTTAGTCACTTCTTAACTGATCATTTGCTGCAGCCAGTGTATCATCATAAACCTCATCTAGCCCTAACATAATTTCATCTATATCAAAGAGCAGGTCTTCATCATTTCTCGATTCTAGTATTGATTCTAAGTCTGACAAATTAGCAAGATCCGGAAGTGACGATTCCTCAGGAGACGGAGATGGAGATGGTTCCGTTTCCATATTTTCCTCTTTATCATTCTGTTCGGTAGGAATCTGTTGTTCCGCCATCAGTCGTAAAAGCTCTTCAGTTATTGCTAATAACTGGGTTATACAATCAATAAGACCACCAAGCAGAAAAGCACATGATGGATAGTCCATGCTTCAGTGCTTTTCTCAATAGATAAAAGTATTACTAAAAAACGCAGAAATGGATTCTTGGTGACAATGAGTACTATGGAGATGTTATGTGTTTGCTTTGTATGAGAAATGAGGATCTTGATATGATTACGATGGCAATTACAAGGCCAGTAGCACCACAGAACTTTTCGATGGCGTTGGCGAACCTTACACAAATTTATATATGGTACTCGTCTGTATAGTAGTGAACTGCTGTTGTAATAACCACCAGACAGATTGTCACAGCCAAGAAAAAAACAGCAATGTAGATCTAATAATAGAAAAGAGAAATATAAGAATTAGTATCCTTGAATCTTTACCCATCCTATAGGTTCTTGATGCCCTATCAAGAGTTGTCCATAAGGTTGAAAGGGTATCTGCTAGCTACTGCTCCTCTTTTTTTTTTTTTTTTTTTTTTTTTTTTTAGACAGAGCCTTAATCTGTCACCCTGGGTAGAGTGCTGTGGCATCACAGCTCACAGCAACCTCTAACTCCTGGGCTCAAGTGATTCTCCTGCCTCTGCCTCCCAAGTAGCTGGGACTACTGGCACCCACCACAACGCCTGGCTTTTTTTTTTGTTTGTTTGTTTTTGTTGTTGCAGCCGTCATTGTTGTTTGGCAGGCCTGGGCTGGATTCGAATCCACCAACTCAGGTGTATGTGGCTGGCGCCTTAGCTGCTTGAGCTACAGGCGTCGAGCCTCCTCTTTTTTTGATACCTTATGAGGATCGAATACTTCTGTTTCCTTCGAATTTCTCATGGTCATTATCCTTTTTAGGAGTACATTTACTTAGAGTCTTTCAATTAACTCTACTTTTATTAGCACCTTTGCCTCATTGCCATTTATATCTGCTACTGCTAAATTCTTTTTGTGTTTTCAATAATCCATTCATTAAAGCTTCCAGTTGCCCTGTAGCCTAAGGAAGGTATGGTAAATAAAAGCCCCACATCCTGTCTTTTGCCAAACTGTGGAAAACTTTAGTTATACGATTAGTTCCTTGATATTTTATATTACTGCCTATCTTCCATTTCAAGCAGCTAGTTCCTCCAACTTTAGCTAAAGCAATGGTCATGCTATTTTTATCTGCATGTCTGGTGGGCTCTTCAAACCATCTTTTTAATTACTAAGTATATACTTCTGTAAGGCAATGTTCTTTGTTTAAAAATTCAGGAATTGGTCTAATATAATCTACCAGCCACATTTGGTAGTTTACCACTCCCCACACCCCTTAAAATGAGTTTCTTGAGGATGTAAGAAGTTTTTAGTTATTTGACATACCCCATTTTGATTACATTTATTACTCACTTATTTGTTTGATTCATAGTTTTTTTTTTTTTTTTGCCCTTTCTCCTCTGCTTACCTAGTACACTCAGTTTCTATGCCCTGAGGTTTCATGTGCCCATTCTGCAACCCTAAATTGAACTGACAGGGGACCTATAGTGGAAACTTAAGACTCTGAGGCTGCAGAGTCTACATTAGTTATTTGCAGCCAGGTTGCCTTCTCTCCCATTCTTAATAGGTCATTATGCTTTTTTGTTCTGATAAGCTGATACGTGTTCTACATGAATTGCTAAATTCCTTCCTTTTTTTTTTTTCTGTGAGACATATTCTCACTCTGTCACCCTGGGTAGGTGCCATGGTGTCATACCTCACAGCAACCTCAAACCCTTGAGCTCAAGAGATTCTCTTGCCTCAGGCTCCTGAGTAGCTGGGACTACAGGCGCCCACCACAATGCAGGATAGTTTTTCTATTTTTAGTAGAGATGGGGCTCTCACTCTTGTTCAGGCTGGTCTCAAACTACTGAGCTCAAGCGATCCACCCACCTTGTCCTGACAGAATGCTAGGATTACAGGCGTGAGCCACCACTCCCAGCAACTAAATTCCTTCCATTGATCTCATATGTCCCTTCCCCAGACTACTTTTCCTTTAATAGTTCGGTCTGTAATTTCCCTTTTTTTTTTTTTTCTTTTTTTTCTTTTTTTTGTAGAGGCAGAGTCTCACTTTACCGCCCTCAGTGGAATGCCGTGATGTCACAGGACTCACAGCAACCTCCAGCTCTTGGGCTTCCGCGATTCTCCTGCCTCAGCCTCCCGAGCTGCTGGGACTACAGGCGCCCGCCACAACGCCCGGCTATTTTTTGTTGCAGTTCGGCCGGGGCTGGGTTTGAATCCTCCACCCTCAGCATATGGAGCCGGCACCCTACTCACTGAGCCACAGGCGCCACCCAATTTCCCATTTGTTAAAGCAAATATTTCCAGTCTATGGCTGATCAGAGTAGCTACCTATATACCTTTGGCCAATTGTTTTCTTGGGCATATCTACCCAATAATTTCTGGCTATTCATCCCGTATATTGGGCTGATTTTCTTTCTCCAGCTACAGTCAGGCTTTTCCTAGTGGAAAGTCTAAGAAGCAGCCATCCATTTCACTCCTTTAGGATTCTGCCAAGTCTATTATTACCAATTTCCTGAAGTTCTGACCAGAGTGGGGCCCAGCAAGCTATAGGCTTCACCTCCAACTGACTGTGCTCTGTGGATGTTTACTGGAGTACAGCAAATCATCACCCGGATGGTCTGAGACCCGCATGGAGCTTCCTAGTCTTCACAGGGCCTGGGTGATCTACTTAGTTACATACTGTCTCCAGTTAGCATGAGTCCTGTCAGACCACTATAATATTTTTGTCCAAAATCCTACCAGTAGACATGGGGTTTGCCCTGATGATAAGAATCACAACCTTACTGACTAGACAGCATGATTTTGATTAGAGGCAACTTTCCATCTGAAAAATAGAAGAATGGGCGGCACCTGTGGCTCAAAGGAGTAGGGTGCCAGCTCCATATGCCGGAGGTGACAGGTTCAAACCCAGCCCCAGCCAGAAACTGCAAAAAAAAAAAAAAAAAAAATAGGAGAATGGCTCGGCACCTGTGGCTCAGGCGGCTAAGGTGCCAGCCACATACACCAACAGCTGG
This sequence comes from Loris lydekkerianus, assembly GCA_963574355.1. NCBI lineage: Eukaryota > Metazoa > Chordata > Mammalia > Primates > Lorisidae > Loris > Loris lydekkerianus. The sequence goes on along the minus strand of CAUYPK010124229.1, from coordinate 28,057 downwards.
TGGGTTCAAATCCAGCCCGGGCCTGCCAAACAACAACAACTATAACCAAAAAATAGCCAGGCATTGTGGTGGGCGCCCATGGTCCCAGCTACTTGGGAGGTTGAGGTAAGAGAATTGCTTCGGCCCAGGTTGCTGTGAGCTGTGATGCCACAGCACTCTACTGAGAGCAACAGCTTGAGGCTCTGTCTCAAAAAAAAAAAAAGGGAGAATGGGCTGGGCACGGTGGCACATGCCTATAATCCTAGCACTCCTAGAGGCTGAGTTGGGTGGATTACTTGAAATCATGAGTTCAAGACCAGCCTGGGCAAAAGTGACACCCCAGTCTCTACTAAAAAATAGAAAATGGAAGCAGAAGGATCCCTTGAGCCCAAGACTTGGAGGTTGCTATGAGCTATGATTCCACAGCACTCTACCCAGGGTGACAGCTTAAGACTCTGTCTCAAAAAGAAAAAAAAAAGAAAAATGGGAGAATGGGTACTAGAGATATAGAAGTTCGTTTTATTAACTGTTAATAAACACTAATAAATAAAAACTAATAAAACAAATCTGTTTTTTTGATTTGAAAGAAAGCAGTCTGGTAAAGGGAAATATGAAAAGAAATAAATAAAAGGAATTTGACATTAACGTAGACTATATATCAGCTCAGCAGAAGAGAAACACAGAAGAACTATGCATTAAATATTGTTAGAAGCTGGGCATGATGGTTCATCCCTATAATCTCAGTACTGTGGAAGGCCAAGACAGAAGGCTCACTAGAGGGCAAGAGTTTTGAGGACACCCTGGCAACATAGCGAGACCCTATTGCTATAATGTTTTTTTAATTAGCTGGGCATGGTGGCATGCACCTATAATCCCAGCTACTCAAGAGGTTGCAGTGGGAGGATTATATCTGCCCAGAGGTTGGAGGTTGCAGTGAGCTCTGTATGATGTGCCATTGAACTCCAGCCTGGGTGATAGGGTGAAAATTTTGTCTGCAAAAAAGCTACAAAATAAATAATTACTGTTAAAGAGCACCACCACATTTTTTTAAAGGAAGTGATAAGCTACTACTATATGGTATTCGTAACCCAAAGGCAGAAGAGGGTGACAGGAACATAGTCACACAAAACCTATTTAAATTCTGGCTTCCCTTTAACCCAGCTTTTTCTCCACTTTCACTGTCTCCCTCTAAGCCTCTTTTATTCCTCTTGGTCAATATGCTTCCGTTTATTCACCAGTATGTTTCATTCTATTTCAGTCTCTCTGTAGCTCCATCTTCCCCTATCCTTTTCTATTATCTTTTCTTCTATCTCCCTCCCTAAACTGGGAAAAACTTAACAAATAAATTATATGGTATTCTTTTCAAATTGATATTGTATTTATTCAGTCATACATTATACAATCTAAACGTGGAGAGCTAAGAAGTAGAACATTTTACATTTTGCTCTCTTACAAGAAAAATGTAGTTACTTATTATTTTATATAGCCCTTAGTTTATTTTTTTCTATGGCTTGGTCACTTTTGATGGGGAAAAAATTGCTGCCCTACCCTTAATTCTGCTAACGCTAGTGTTAGCTAATCCATAGTACTTACTTTCAAAGTCTCTTGTACTCTAGCAGCTGGAGGATAAGGAGAGGGCAGGAAAGTTGTTGAGAAACTGCTAAGTACTGCAATACTAAGAGAAAATAAGAGTACAGAATCAGCTTATTCCAGTTATGTTAATTTTCAAAGCAACAAACCCCAGACACTTTAGTTTTCCTAAAGGGGTATAGTTTATGCCCAGCCCCAACTCACTTTAAGGGTCTTCTTATGTATTATTTCCTCTTCCTGGGATCCTATTCCCCCCGCGGTGGGGGAGGGGGACATATACCACATTTTTGCATTATGGCACCTATAACTAGCTCATATTTTCTTGTTTGTTCGTTTTCCTGTCTTGAGCCCAACCCCCATATACATAGAGACTGAAATGTAAATGTCATGAGATTAGGAAATCTATCTGTTTTCTTTTCTGTTGTATACCCAAGGCACAGAAGCCTATTTGCCATGTAGTAGGTAATCAGTAAATGTCTTTGAATAAAGGAAGAGAAGGGTGGAGGAATAACTTTTAGCTCATTCATTGAGTAAATATTATCAAGCTTCAACCAAGCAGGGGCATAACAGGGGATACAAAGATGAACAAACTCATCAAAACGTACAATTAATAGCTGGGCGTGGTGGCTCACGCATGTAATCCTAGCACTCTAGGAGGTTGAGGTGGGTGGATAGCCTGAGCTCACAGTTTTGAGACCAGCCTGAACAAGTGCGAGACCCTGTCTCTAAAAAACAGCCAGGAGTCTAGCAGATGCCTGTAGTCCCAGCTACTTGGGAGTCCGAGACAAGAAAATCGCTTGAACCCAAGAGTTTGAGGTTGCTATGAGCTATGATGCCACAATACTTTACCGAGGGCAACAAAGTGAGACACTGTCTCAAAAAATAAAAAATAAATAAAAAAAAAACCCTGTACAATTAATAAAATGAATAGACAACCCACAGACTCAGAGAAAATATTCACAAAACATCTCTGACAAAGAACTTACAATTAAAATATATAAATAGCCCCTACCACTCAATAATAAAGAGACAAACAATCCAAATTTTAAAATGGGAAAAATATTTGAACAGACATTTCACAAAGTAAGAAAAATGAACAGCTAATGAGCAAATGAAAACATACTCAACATCATTAGTAATCAGGGAAATGCAACTTAACATCACCATGAAATACTACAATACACTCACTAGACTAGCTAAAATTAAGGGATGGCATCACCAAATGTTGACAAAGACGCAGAGCAAACCATAATTCTCACATGTTGCTTGTGGGGGTGTAAAAAGGTACAACCTTCTTGGAAAAACATGTCATGCTTATAAAACTAAGCACACACCTATCTTCATCCCAACAATTCTACTCTGAAGTATTTACCCAAGAGACTTTTATAGGACTTCACAAAGAGACCTTTACAAGAATGGTTATAGTAGCTTTATGCATAATAACCAAAAAAAGTGGAAAGAGCCCAGGTGTCCATCAGGAGGAGAGTGGATAAACAAACTATAATATATTCACACAATGTGATACTAATCAGCAATAAAAAGGTACTACTGATCAAAACAACTAAATAGATGAATATCTGTTACACTTAGTGAAAGAAGGCAGACACAAAAGAATACATATCTTGTGATTCTATTCATATACAATTCTAAAAGAGACAAAATCATCTATGGTAGAAAAAATGAGAACAATGGTTGTATCCAGGAGCATAGGAAAGGAATAGGAACGGATTGGGAAGGGACAAATGAGAATTTACTAGGGTGATAGTCATGATATTTTAGATAAGGTGGGTTTCATAGGAATATGCATTTGTGCACTTATGGAATGGTACTCTTAAGATAAGTGAATTTTACTGTACGTGAATTTTACTGTATATAAATTTTACCCCTCCCAGAAAAGTTACCAAGCACGATCCCTAGCCTCATATAGATGACATACCCATAAATACAATTAAAAAAATGCTCATATTTATGGAAGATGTATTATGTGTCAAGGACTGTAAAACCCATTTTTCTTGTATTAGAAGTTGAGTATCCTTTATCTAAAATGTTTGGAATCAACGTGTTTTGAATTTCAGATTTTTTCAGATTTTGGAATATTTGCACATACATAATGAGATACCTTAGGGATGGGACCCAACTCTAAACACAAAATTCATTTATGTTCCATAAACACCTTATACACATAGTCTAAAGATAATTTTATGTTATTTTTAAAATAAATTTGTGCATGAAACAAACTTTATGTACACTGAACACTTAGAAAAGGTATAATGTTGGCACTCAAAAAGTTTTGGATTTTGTAACATTTCAGATTTTCAGATTAGGTGTGCTCAAGCTGTAGTCTGTTTATTTTTAGAGACAGGGTCTCATTCTGTCACCCAGGCTGGAATGTAATGGCCTTGACCTCCTGAGCTCACATGATCTTCCCACTTCAGCCTCCTGAAGAACTGGGATTATAGGTGCATGCTACCATGAGAGTTTATTTTCTTTAATTTTATATAGGGACAGGGTCTCACTATTTTATTGCCCAGGCTAGTTTCAAACTCCTGGCCTCAAGCAGTCCTCCCACCACCCTATTTGATGGGATTTTAGGCCTGAGCCACCCCATAGGGCTTAACCTGCAATATATTTGATCCTCATAATACAATAATCCTATGAAGTCATAGGTGGAAAAATTAAGGATCAGAGAAATAAGTAACTTGCCCATGATCAATTGGTAAATAAAGAAGCAGAGCTAGAAGTCAGCCCAGGTCTAACTTCGGAAGTCCCATGACACAGGACATAAATTCAGGTGCCTACAGGAGCAAATTTACCTTAGAGACAGAGCGGACCTCTCATTCTACTAAGCAGTAATATAATTGATAATGTCATTTGCTATCCCTAGAAATTGTTTGAATTTCAAGTTGAATGTGATTAAGGCATATCGATTCCTAGGGAATCCCCATCATCTGTGACTGGGAGGTTGAGGGATATGTCCATCACATGCCCTTCCACTGACCTACTGAATTGGCCCAAACACACAAAAACTACTCACCCGTGATAGAGATGTGCTAGATGAGGGAATCGGGTGAATGCTCCTGCCACAACTAAAAACACTGCCCCCCCCCAAAAAAAAAAAAAAGAGGACAAATTGTAAAACAGGTTTAAAGATACCCGCAAGCTATAGAAACAAACTCAAGATGAACTAAAATTTTACAAAGCAAAGAACCTTCCCTAAGGGAGCTGACAGTCACAGGCAGTTTTTTCCTTCCCTGTGGCATTTGCTAATTCTGAGCACAGGATGAAGATAAGTCTTGGCCCTAAAGCCAGAGGATACTACTGAGGAAAAGGAGAAATCAGCATAACTTTTGACACTTGCTGAGAGGCTAGCTTAATGGGTTGGAAACTTGAGCATCCTGAAATACAAGCTTAAGTTTTTTTTTGTTGGTTTGTTTCTTTGTCTTTTTGAGAAAGAAAGAGAATTTTATTACTTTGCCCGGCAAAGGAGGAAAAATGGCAGAAAGTTCATCATAAAATACTGATTTTTTCCTGCAGAAACACGGACCTCTTAAAAGGGAGGGCCTACTGTCATTCAAATACAGGTAATGATTATTATCCTCCCATCTCAGTCCCATCTCCTACAAAGACAAAACCATGACCTCAACCCACTGTGGGAGGCCTAGTTTTTATTTTCTTGACTGAAATTAGGTGAGTTTTATGCTGGCATCTGAGTAGTTAAGGCAGAGTGAAATCTACATCTTGCCTGAAATTAGGTGAGTTTTATGCTGGAAAAGAGTAGTTAAGGCAGAGTGAAATCTACAGTCTCTTGGTATTTCAGACACAAATTCTCACTAGAGAAAGGGGGACTGCCAAAAATAGGCTACTTGTCTCCCCCTCAAAATTTTACCTAGATTTTGAAGTTAGAAGGACATAAGAAACGCCAATGAGTTGGTAAGATCAAAACCATACCCAAAGGGCAATTTATGTACAAGGATATATAAAGGGTTTAGTGTGGCTAAGTATCTTAAAGAAAAACAAAATTGGAAGACATATACCATCAAGTATCAAGGCTAGTTATATAGCTACAGAAATTACAACAACATGGTACTGGCACAAGGGCAAATAATCAATGGAATCATGACCTTTACCTCACACCAGATACCAAAATAATAATTAATAATAATAATAATTTTAAATGAATCATAGGACTAAATACAAAAGATAAAACAATAAAGCTTCTAGATCAAACCACCAGAGAAAATCTGCAAAATCTTAAGTAGCACACACAAAACAAACTCTGAAAGAAAAGATTAATACAACAGGATTTCAGTCCAGGCATGATGGCTCACATCTGTAATCCTACCACTCTGGGAGGCTGACACAGGAGGATTGCTTGAGTTCAGTAGTTTGTTCAAGACCAGCATGAGACCCCATGTCTACTAAAACTAGAAAAAATTAGCTGGGCATTGTGGCTGGCACCTATAGTCTCAGCAGCTTGCAAGGCTGAGGCAGGAGGATCACTTAAACGCAGGAGTTTGAGGTTGCTGTGAGCTAGGCTGACACCAGGGGGCAACCAAATAAGATTCTGTAAAAAAAAAAAAAAAAAAAAAAAAAGAATATATACATAAATAAAATAAATAAATAGGATTTTTTTTTTTTTTTTTTTTGAGACAGAGTCTCACTATGTCACCCTCAGTACAGTGCCGTGGTGTCACAGCTCACAGCAACCTCCAACTCTTGGGCTTAAGTAACTCTCTTGCCTCAGTCTCCCACATAGCTGGGACTACAAGCACCTGCTACAAAGCCTGGCTATTTTTTTGTTGCAGTTGTTTAGCTGGCCCAGGCCAGGTTCAAACCCGCCACCCTTGGAGTACATGGCTGGCGCTGTAACCACTGTGCTACGGGAGCTGAGCCATAAATAAATAGGATTTAAGTTAAGAACTTCCATTTATTAAAAGATACCATAAAAAAAGTGAAAAGGCAGCTCGACACCCATAGCACAGTGATTACGATGCTGGCCGCATGCACTGAGGCTGGCAAGTTTGAGCCCACCCCAGTCAGCTAAACAATAATGACAACTGCAACAAAAAATAGCCAGGCATTGTGGCGGGCACCTATAGTCCCAGCTATTTAGGGCTTAGGCAAAGGAATCGGTGAAGCCCAAGAGTTTGAGGTTCTGTGAGCTGTGTCACCACGGCAATCTACTGAGGGCTTTGTAAGACTCTGTCTCACCAAAAAAAAAAAAAAAAAAAAGCGAGAAAGCCAACCACAGACTTGAAGAAAATATTCACATTATATATCTGATAAAATATTTATATCTAGCCGGCCCAGTGGCTCATACCTGTAAGCACTCTGGGAGGCCTAGGTGGATGGATTGCTTGAGCTCATGAGTTTAAGACCAGTCTGAGCAAAAGCAAAGACCCTGTCTCTACTAAAAATAGAAAAGGAGGATCACTTGAGACCAAAAGTTTGGGGTTGCAGTGAGCTATGATGCCACCACACTCTACCCAGGGTGACAGCTTGAGACTCTGTCTCAAAAAAATAAAAAATTGGTTAGACCACACCTATGGTGCATTTTACACAGTACATGTTAAATGTACTAAGTATAGAGTATAAATGTCTTAACACAATAATTAAGAAAGTGTGGTGAAGGCTTTGTTAACCAGTTGTTGTATTTCTAATTGTATATAAAACCAGCACATTATACCCCATAAATGCATTAATGTACACAGCTATGATTCAATAATAAAAAAGTTTTGGGTTTTGAAAAAAAAAAAAAAAAAAGATTTATATCCACTATATACATACTTTGTCTCTCTTTTTTTTTTTTTAGAGACAGCCGTGGTGTCACAGCTCACAGCAACCTCCAACTCCTGGGCTTAGGCAATTCTCTTGCCTCAGCCTCCCAAGTAGCTGGGACTACAGGCACCCACCACAACACCTGGCTATTTTTTTGTTGCGGTTTGGCCCAGGGCCGAGTTTGAACCCACCACCCTTGGTATATGGGGCTGGCACCCTATCACTGAGCCACAGGCACCACCCTATACATTTGTAACCCTTAAAAATTAATAAGAAGATAATCTAATTTTCAAAAATATTAAAAACAGAATTGAACTGGCACTTGATAGGAGAGAATATCCGAATGGCTTTACACTCTTTATAGGAGTTCATTGCTATTACTCATCAGAGAAGTGCAAATTAAAACAATGAGATATGCAAAACCCACCAGGAGAGCTAAAATTGAGAAGACTCACAATACTGAAAAGAACATGGAACACCTGGAGCTCTCATACGTTGCTGGAGAAAGTGTTAACTCGTACAATTGCTTTGGAAAACTATTTGACAGCATCTACTAAAACTAAACATACCTCTATCACAATTCTATTCTTAAATCGGCAAAAATAAAGAGTGTAAATATGCACCAAAACACATGTACAAGAATGCTGAAAGAAACCAGATGAATAAAAGTAGATAACACATCATTCTATTTATATGAAATTCAAGAACAGGCAAATAGGTCCAGCACAGTGGTTCACGCCTGTAATCCTAGCACTCTGGGAGGACAAGGCTGTGGATCGCTTGAGCTCACAAGTTTGAGACCAGCCTGAGCAAAAGCAAGATCCCGTCTCTACTAGAAATAGAAAAACTAAGGCAAGAGGAACGCTTGAGCCTGAATTGGAGGTTGCTGTAAGTTATAACACCACGCACTCTAACCAGGGCGACAGATTGAGACTCTGTCTCAAAAAAAAACAAAAAACAGAAAAACAGGCAAAGAAATCTATGGAACAGAAGTGAACAGAGTAGTCACCTCTGGATAGGTAATTATTGAGGGGGAAGGGATATGAGGAAGTCTTCTGGGTTGCTAGGAATGTTCTAAATCTTGATAGGATTACATATGTAAAAAGAACCAGAAAGTATTGAGTTATACCCTTAAAATTTGTACAGTCCACTGTATGCATTCTATATCTCAAAAAATTGTGTTATTTAAAAATTTTTAATCTCTATCCTATAAAACTAATGAGGACAGAAAAATAGGGATGAGAATCTTGCCAGGGTTGAAGCAAGCCAGTCATCAGAGCTAATGAAAATATAATGAAATTGAACATGCAGGGATGGGTTCCTGAGGCCCGTGTGGCTCTCTACTTCATAGCAGTGCTAAGTAAGGCAAAAGACCCTGGTGTCAGGCAACACCTATGGCTCAAAGGAGTAGGGTGCCAGCCCCATATACTGGAGGTGGCGGGTTCAAACCCAGCCCCGGTCAAAAACTGCAAAAAAAAAAAAAAAAAAAAAAAGACCTTGGTGTCCAGGTTTTCATTGATACAAGATGAGATAACCCACATCATACAAGTAGCTCATAAAGACAGCTGGGGCAGAGGCCATGCTAGCAATCTGATAACTAGCATCTTTAGCCCCATTCATTTTTTATTAATCTCTCTCTCTCTCATGACATTTTTGTCTGCACAACTAATCAAAAGGCACCATTTTTCTTTTAGCTGAAAGTCCTACCTGGCTATTTTGCAATACCCCTAACTGGAAAACTGGCAATAAGCGTCTAATAGTAGGATGGAAAAGGAGCAAAGGAATCCAAATCCTCTGGGTCTATGTTTCTAGTTGATAAGCTTCTCTGCATCAGGCAAGGTAAATTAGTTCACATCGGAGGGGAACAAAGACAGTCATGTGAGAGAGATTAAAATGCGCCTTTGGTGAATATGGGTATCTGTTTCCTATTTATAAATAGCAAATTTTTCCCTCGTGCTCCCTACTCTAATGCTGCAGTACCATTTTGATACACACATTTGATATAGATTTCTTTAAAAAAAAAAAACACCTCCAGACCTATATTACTTTTTATTGTCCTCTTCATCCCTGAGGAAACATTGAGAGAATCTTGTCCCCAAAGGGCAAATTTTATAATTTTGACATAACAGGAGTTTCTTGGGAAGAATACAATGAACAAAGCAACAGTATTTATCCCTTAAACTCTTTTTTTTTTTTTTTTTTTTAAGCTACAAACCTTGGCTATAAAAAAAAAAAAAAAAAAAAAAAAAAAACTGTGTACAATAAGGCATTTGCCTGTTATAGGATCTGACATTTAAAATCCCCTTGAACCATCTTTAATTTATCAAGAAAGAAAGGAAAGAATTATGCAGCTGAGGAGCTAAACATGGCCCTTTCTTGAAAATATATGAAAAATTCAAAACAGAAACTGCAAAAGGGGGGAGTAGGAAATGTCCTTATGGTCAGCTTAAACCAAATTCTACTGAATTTCTTTCATCCTCCAAATTTGTTCATTGCTACAGAGAAAATCACAGACTCCTTCTTACACTTCAGAAAAACTCAGTTGCTGGAGAAAAATCACCACTTTTGAAAATATATCTCTTGGCTATTTTCCTAGTCAGGCACACAGTATACAAACATGAGGATGGCCACTTGATCTTGACTTGATGGGACCCTGTACAAGTTTGCCCTTGAAGCTTGGCTGCTATAAGAGTTTCCAGTTTCCCCAGAGAGTCTAGAAAAAGATCTTGGAGGTAACAGGAAAAAGGGTTCTATTTACAAGTCTTTCCTTACCTTTCTGAGAGGGAAAATGGAAAGTTGTGTTTGTATATATATGTACATATATTTTTTGAGATAGTAAAATGATGGTAGTGGGGGCTGAGCACAGTGGCTCCCACCCATAATCCCAAAACTTTGGGAGGCCAAGGTGGAAAGATCACTTGAGGCCATCAGGTTAAGACCAGCCTGGGTAGTGTAGCAAGATCCTGTCTCTACAAAAATTTTCAAAAATTAACCAGGCATGGTGGTACACACCTGTAGTCCTAACTACTTCGGAGGCTGAGGAAGGAAGACCACTTGAGCCCAGGAGTTCAAGGTCACAGTGAGCTATGATTATAAAACTGCAGTCCAGCCTAGGTGAGAATCCTCCTTTTTACCTTTGAAGCACTTTCTCACCCTGGCTTTCAGCTCTGGTAGGGCTATAGCTACACATGCACCACATCTGGCCTGGTGAAAGCTGACTACTGTACAGACAACGCATCGGCTATGCCTCCAATACACTGCCAGCTGTAGAGAGAAGGCTGTCCACTAGGAATTATGGCAATGATTCTTTCAAAGTACTAACCAGTTATTCCTTGGAAATATCCACTTCAAAAGTAGTTGGCAAGGTCTTTAAGGCAAGATAATGAATGCCCGTTACCTTATGTCTAGTATGACTTTACTCAAACCAGCCCAAACCTTCAAGTCTTCTGATCTAAATCATTTGGGTAAGGAGAACACCATGTACACATCTTCATGTACTTTTACCCCTTACCATCCCAGTCTGGATTTAGTCCCAAACTTCAGAGCAAGACTAAGTGCAGTTGTGGCCCCTTCTGTTTCTGTAGCAAATGCCAACTTATCGAGAGGCTAGATGTGTTTATCGCCTAAAAAGAAGATTAGAAATCATATATTTCTTCCTTCGGCCTACAAACATGCTCAATGCCTGTCCACTAAAGAAAGGTTCTTTCTATTTTTAATGATTTCAACCTAAGAGTCCATAAACTCCCTTGGTAGATCATTCCAGTATTTTATAGTTTTCTCCTTTTAATAATTATATCCTCAAGTATGTTCACATAGATTAACTTTTAATAATCCCGTGCAGCAAAGATTATCCCTTTTTTACAACGTAGAAAGTGGGTAAGTGATTTGCTGTGATTGCACAGTTGATTAGTAGCAGAGCAAGAATAAGAATCTGATTCTTCAGAATGTTGGCCCTCTATATAGATACAATTTTTTAATATGTTTTTTCAATTGAACATATATTTATCATTAATTTCCTTTTTATTTTCAAAGATATAGCAAATATTTATTTATTATTTCAGATTATTGTAAGTGTACAAATGAATAGGTTACATTGTTTACATTCGTTAGGTAAAGTCCAAGTAGTAGTTGAGCCCTTCCCCCAAGGGGTGTGCTGTATACCCTTCCATTGTGCTCATTAGCACATTGAGCTCATTACCAGTCTCTCACCCTCACCTCCCTCCACTATGCCTCCTCCCCCTCTTCTCCCCCCTTCCTTCCATAGTTGGTTGAATCCGTGGATATAGAACCCATGGATATGTATGAAAGGCCAACTGTGTAGCCAGGATGGTTTACCAAATGGATCAAAGGCCAAAAGTCCCCTTGAGGACAACCATTTCATTGTCTTCATCCTTACATAACATTTTCCCACAGTGTACTTATTTTTTGTTGTTGTTTTTGAGAGGGTAGAGTGCTATGGCATCATCTTAGCTCATAGCAACCTCAAATTCTTGAGCTCAAGCAATCCACCTGCCTCAGCCTCCCAGAGTGCAAGGATTATAGGCATGAGCAACTGCGCCCAGCCCCCAGAGTGTACTTAGTGTTAGAAAGTCCTAAGATACCAACAGCCTAGCTGAACATTAAAATTACTTTAAGACCATATGCATATCTGTGAAAATAAAACATAAGACAAAATGACTTGATTTCCTTCTTTCTAATGTCTCTATTTTATCTATCTCAAGATAAATATTCCCTGAGTAAATTGAATGAAATGAGACAGAAAAAAATGTCCTAATATCCTAAAAAGAGAAATGCTTTACCTTTAGGCATGAATTTCCTTTCCCTCTGAAGATTTCATACAGCTACTTCCCAAGACTTATAAAGGGACCAAAGGTTAGGGTTTTAAACGTGGATAAAAACTGAATCCCCTGGCCTAATAAGCTTGACACTCAGAAAAGCACACAAGAGCTGTAGCACTGTCCTCTGGCAAGAGCCTCTGCAATACTAAACCAGCATTCCAGTGAAAAGATGAATGAAATTTTCCTTATAAGATTTACTTTTTAATGTTAGCTAGAGGCAGGGGAATCTCAAGGCAGGCTCACTTGATAGCAACAAAATTTCTCTCATCTCTCATGACTGACACTACCAGGTTAAATATTTATGCTCTAAAACACACTTTTAATGAAATAGAATGGTCACTACACCTGACTATCCTTCTTAAAGTCACTGGTAACTTTCACAATACAAACCAAATTGTCCATTCTCAGTCGTGATTTTACTTGTCCTACAAGCAGTGTTTAACGTGGTCAGTCATCCTATGTCCTTCTTTTCATCTAGCCTCCCTCTTAGTGATCTCATATAGGCTGTAAGTAACACCTATGCAAGTCAGAAAATTAAGTTAACGAACTCACCCTGGAAAAAGTGTCACATAGCTCATTGGTGAATATTACTACAGTCACTGTTGAGGTACTCCCTTTGGGAAGCTATGCACCAATGCCCTTCAAAGCAATTTTGGAACTCTTTTTCTGTAATGACCATCAGAGCTAAGGTCTGACAATTATGTTCACAAACTCATCCTAGAAAAAGTGCTACATATTCAGCTGAATATCACTACAGTCACCAGAGGGCCCAGGGGAGTGCTTTGAAGTTGACTATAATGATATTCAGCATGAGATAAGTAGCACTTTGTCTAGGGTGAGTTTGTGAACATAATTGTCAGAGTTCATATGCAGATAACTTTGAAATTTATTTGGCCAGATCAGACCTTTTCCAGAATCATGCACTTGTGCATCTAATCACCTTCCCATTGATTTCTAATATCTCAAATTCAATACAGTATGTCTAAAACTAGATCCTTGGTATTCCCTCTAAAACCTGCTATACTTACAGCCTTCCATCCGAATAGATGGCAAGTTCATCATTCTAACTACTCAGGGTAAAAAATCTTGAGTTTATCTTTAACTCTTTTCTTTTCCCCACAACCCATGGCCAATCCACCAGAATATCTTGTTGGTTCTCCCTTCAAAACTCTTCCACAATCCGGCCAGGCATGGTGGCTCACGCCTGTAATCCTAGCATTCTGGGAGGCTGAGATAGGTGGATTGCTTGAGCTCATGAGTTCGAGACCAGCCTGAATAAAAGTGAGATCCCGTCTCTACTAAAAAACTAGGAAAACTAAGGCAACAGGATCACTTGACCCTGAGTTGGAGGTTGCTGTGAGCTATGATGCTATGGCACTCTACCCAGGGCAACAACTTGAGATTCGGTCTCAATTAAAAAAAAAAAAAAATTATCTACAATCTGATCACTTCTCATTGTGAGCCACCATCATTCACCTCTTACCTTGATTCTTTCAACAACCTAACAGGATTTCCTTTGCCCTAATTATAGTCTCTTCTCAATACATAGGATTGGTGGGATTACACCTCTGGTGCATCTTACAAGGGCATAGGTGAAACTTAGTAAATGTGGAATGTAAATGTCTTAGCACAATAACTAAGAAAATCCCAGGAAGGTTATGCTAACCAGTGTGATGAAAATGTGTCAAATGGTCTATGAAACTAGTATATGGTGCCCCATGACCACATTAATATACACAGCTATGATTTAATAAAAATAAAATAATAAAACAGATAAGTAATTAAAAAAATAAAATATTTAATAAAATAAAATAGAAATCAGTTCCACTCTAATAATGCTGACTTAAGAAATAGAAGTTAGATCTTGTCACTCCTCCATTTAAAACCTAATGACGCTATATTTCCTTAAGAGTAAAACTCAAGTTCTTATAGTGGCTTACGTGGCCCTCCAAAATATAATCTGAAATTTCTACTTCTTCTCCCCCTCCCTCTGTTCTAGTTGCTCTGGACTCTCTGTCATTCTTCAAATTCACCAAGCACACTCCCTTGTTAGCTGGTCTTGTTTCTGTCTGGAATGGTCTTCACCCTGATGTTACCTGAAGAGCAAAATCCCTCACCTCTTTCACTCTTTTTGTTTACATCTTACATCCCAACCTGGCACTACTGAGTCTTCTTTACTCTGCTCTACTTTTTCATTTTTCTTAGAACTTGACACTTTATTTTTTATTTTATTTATTTATTTATTTTTTTTTTTGAGACAGAGTCTCAAAAACACAATGATCAGATTGTCACCCTGAGTACAGTGCCATGGGATCATCGTAGCCCAGAGTAATCTCAAACTCTTGGGCTCGAACAATCCTCTTGCCTCAGCCTCCCAAATAGCTGGGTCTATAGGCACCTGCTACAACGCCCAGCTAATTTTTCTATTTTTACTAGAGATGGGATCTCATTCTTGCTTGGGCTGGTCTTGAACTCATGACCTGAAGCAATCCACCCACCTTGGCCTCCCAGAGTGCTGGGATTATAGGTGTGAGCCACTACATCTAGCCACTAAAGACCTGATTTTATGTGGAGACTTACCTTGTGAATATCAGAAAAAACGATTCCTAAATGACACTTCCTCTGAAAAAGAAAGCAGAATTTTACTATTCCAGCTACTCAGTGGAATAAATCATTTGTTTGTTCTGTTTTGTTTTTAAACAAAGTCTCACTATGGTGCCCTGGGTAGAGCACCATGGTGTCATAGTTCACAGCAACCTCAAACTCTTGGGCTCAAGCTATCCTCTTGCCTCAGCCTCCTGAGTAGCTGGGACTATAGGCACCTGCCACAATATCCGGTTAGTTTTTTTTTTGTTTGTTTGTTTGGTTTTTTTAGAAATGGGGTCTCGTTCTTGCTCAGGCTGGTTTTGAACTCCTGAGCTTAGGTGATCCCCCACCCTCGCCTCAGCCTCCCAGTGTGCTAGGATTACAGGTGTGAGCCACCATACCAGCCTGTTTGTTTGTTCTTAACTTTTCTCTTGCGTTACATATTAAACCAAACAATTCTCAAAAGCAATATAACAATACAAAGGAGGAAATTACAGTCCAAAAAGGCATCTATGAGCTAAAGTAGATCCCAGTTGCCTTCTCCACTGTTCACCATCTAGGCCACCAAGTGCCCATGTTGAAAGCCCTCTCCCACTGCCACTGCCACTGCCACTGCCACAAAAGAAATGACTGTCCCTTTAAATGTACCATCAAACAAAAAGCCGGAGTTTACTTGGCAGGGGAAGAACAGGATACTTTCATGCTTGGCATACTGCTACCATTGGCATCTAATCCAGAAACTGCTGCTGCATTCTGCAGGGGTGGCAACTATTTTGTCCTCAGGATAACATAGTGGAAGATGCAGCTATATTTACATACAGGCTTTATAATAGAGACGCCTGATGCTCCTGGTAAGCTCACAGGAGGCGACAGAAATGGCACAGCCAGGAAAAGGCAAGCCAAGTCTTCAGTGCCTTTGGGCAACTAATCCAAATTATGAAAGAAGGAGGCCTTGATCTATTTCCCTGGTCCCCAAACTGGCATTATACCAGGACTTTCTCCAGTAACTACCTCCCACCAAGTATTACCAAGTGGACCAGGTTTGTCTTCAGTGCCCTTCTCGAAGCTGTCCTTTCTTTCTTTCTTTTTTTTTTTTTTTTTTACTACCAAATCAGCTCTGTTGCCAAGCTCAACAAATATCCCCTAATGAAACAGCAAGCACCAGGTCAGTAAATAAACCTCAGGCAGAAAACAGAAGTGCCGATGCAAGCGCAATCTACCAAACGCTTGTCAGGCTGTATATAGTATGTGGATGCAAACACCAGTGAAACATGAAGAAATGTGGAACCACCTCAGCCATACAGGCAACGGTTGAAGCAGCAGTCAGAATGAACCTGATACGAGTTAACTACACTCTAAGACTTGACTGGGACTTAATTAGGCATAGACCCTGGCTAGGGCATATCTGGGTTCTAACTAGACATACATGAGGCTTAGTCATTAGTTATACTGTAACAATGCTTTCATGAGGTCTTAATCAAGATAGCTAGCTTTAACTAGGCTTAGGGCTTGGCTACACCTTGATCAGACTGGCAGGCCTTAACTCTGGCTAAGACTATGCTCTGACTAGATCTTAACTTGGCTGGCTAGACTTTAACTGTACTAACTAGACCTGAAGAAGGCTTAGGTTCTGGCTAAGACTTAACTGGAATGACTAGTACTTAACTACTAGGTTTAGGCCCTAAGTCTTCACAAAGCTCTGACTGGGACTAAACTATGTATGTGACCTGCTAGGAATTATGAGACTATGATGAGGACTTAACTAAGGTTAGGACTTGGCTAGGGCTTAACTGGGCTCTGACTAGACCTAAAGTAGGCTTAGGCCTTAGCTGGGGCTTTATTAGGTTCTGACTAGATCTAAGCTAGGCCCAGGCATGGGCTATGCTTTAACAATATCCTGAAGAGGTCATAAGCAAGCTGGCTAGATTTGTAACTAGGCTTTGGCGTATCTATATCTTAGCAAGATTCTGACAGGATTCAACTACACTTAGGCTGTAGCTAGGCCTTACTATGAGCTAAGCAGATTTTTTTTTTTTTTTTTGAGACATAGTCTTACTATGTCGCCCTCAATAGAGTGTTGTGGTGTCACAGCTCACAGCAACCTCAAACTCTTGGGCTTAAGCAATTCTCTTCCCTCAGCCTCCCAAGTAGCTGGGACTCTAGGTGTCCACCACAACACCTGGCTGTTTCTTTGTTGCAGTTGTCACTGCTGTTTTGCAGGCCCAGGCCGGGTTCGAACCTGCCAGCCCTGGTATATATGGCTGGTGCCCTAACCATTGAGCTATGGGTGCAGAGCCTGAGTAGATCTTAGCTACTATATTTAGGCTAGGTTTACGCCTTGACTTGGTTGGCTAGAACATAACTAGGCTTCAGGCCTGATTAAGTCTTAAATGAGTTCTGACTAGGACTAAATTTATAACCCTGCTAGGACTTATCCAGGATTTAACTAAGATTACGACTGGGCTTAACAGGGGTCTGACTAGTCCTATACTTGGTTTAAACACTAGATAAGGCTAAACTGGGTTCTGACTATATCTAAGGTAGGCTTAGACACTGGCTACACTTTAAAAATATTCTAATGAGGTCTTAACCAAGCTAGCTAGCTTTAAACTAGGCTCGGATTATTATTTTTTTTTTTTTTAGAGTTTTACTGTGTCACCTCAGTAGAGTTCTGTGACATCACAACTCACAGCAAACTCCAACTCTTGGGCTTAAGTGATATTATTGCTTCCATCTACTAAATAGCTGGGACTATAGGCACCCACTACAACACTTAGCTATTTTTTTGTTGTCATTGTCATTGTTGTTTAGCAGGCCCAGGCCAGATTCGAATCCACCATAGGCTTAGATTAAGACAGGCTTTAACTATGCCTAGGCTCTGCCTGGGTCTAACTATATGCTCTGACTAGATCTAAACTATGTTTAGGTTGTCCTTCAGCCTTAACTGGACTGGGTAGAGTTGAATTGAGCTAGCTAGACATGAAGCAGGCTTAAGTTCTGGCTAGATCTTAACTAGGATAACTAGGCCTTAGCTAAACATTGGCCCTTGACAAGTCTTATTTAAGTTGACTATTAACTATGTTTAGTGTCTGTCTGAGCCTAACTGGTTTCTGAATAGGTTTCAACTTAGCTTAGCCCCTGGTAACTGGGTCAGGTATGCATATATTGAACTGAGTGGGCTTTAACCAGGCTTTGAAGCTGGATAAACCTCAATTTGCAGAAGTCCATGGCTAGAGTTTAACTGAGATTAAGATCCCACTAGGACTTTCCTTTTTTTTTTTTTTTTTTTCGAGATAGTCTCACGTTGTCACCTTCGGTAGAGTGCTGTGGTGTCATAGCTCACAGCAACCTCTAACTCCTGGGCTCAAGTGATTCTCTTGCCTCAGCCTCCCAAGGCGTCCACCACAATGCCTGGCTAGTTTTAGAGATGGAGTCTTGCTCTAGCTCAGGCTGGTCTTGACCTCCTGAGCTCAAGCAATACTCAGCCTCCAAGAGTGCTAGGATTACAGACGTGAGCTTCCATGCCTGGCATGCTAAGGCTTTTTTAGGCACGCTAAGCCAAGCCCTAAGCCTGAGATGCTGACAAGGCCTTGACCCTGTCCTTGCCTTAACTAAGCACTAGTCAGATGTTGGCTAATTTGCAGTTACTCTTTATGAAGGGTCACCTCAGTCCTATACTACTTCTAGCCCTCTCCTCCCCTAGTTTGTATCTGCTATTACCTCAGTTCTCCTGCATTTTCAGGCTGCACTCTGAGTCGTCAAGAGGGCATGAAAATGACCCCAACCTCACCCCCCCGTACCAGGAAACAGACCGCATGTAGCCTCATTGCAGCCAGATTTATAGTGTAAAACAGGAAGCAACGCCCGAATTAACATTCTGCAAGAAACAAGGGGATACTCTTTTAGGTAACACTCCACCTGGAAGCACATTTTCATTTCACCCAGTCAAAATAGTCTGCTCAACTCCTTCTAGGACATCTGTATTTTGTAACAAGTTTGTTAAAGTTATAGGAAAAAGCTACAGGAGGCATGTCTACAACTTTGCACATAATATGTGATTGTCAGCTGAAAAGAGAAAACAGCTGGTGCACTAGAATTGCAGTAAAGGGAATGTAAGCTTCACAAGACTGAACCCTGAGCATTTCTAGACCCTGTGAATCCTTCACAGTTAGTTTATCAGTCCTAAAGTGAGGAAGTGGCCAGTCTGATATATGTAGCCTGTTATCGGATGTTGAAGTCCTCAGTTAATGACTCAAGAATAGAATGATAAATCTACCGAAGAGTTTCATGGATTCCTAGCTATAAAAATCTAGTAATCGTTTCCAAACCTGTGCTATATTATTCTGTTTGAAAGTATGTATTTCTATACATTCACTTGTCAGTAAAATGCATTTGATTAACTTCACACTGGGAGTTCACTTCGGCCCAACTCACCATTTTGTCATCTGTATCAAGTTCTAAGTTAAACTTCTATACACATGTAAAGTCCCAGTAAGTCCTTCAAGTACACAGTGATTCATGGACTAACTGAAATTTGTAGCTACTACTCAGGACAAATCGGGTAAGTAGCTCTGTTCACAAGATAGTACCTGAACCGGGCATGTGCCCATAGAATTTAACTCCTCCTTACACTAGGCGTGTGCAACTGGTAGGTCAAAAGGACTGATCTGAGCACCAGGATCAAGGACTTTCTGCATTCATTCATTCATCTCATAAATATTTATTAATCACCTACTATGTGTCAGCTTAGAATATGAAGGCAAGCACACATAGCCATAGCCCTTGACCTTGTGGAGTTTTCATTTTACAACTAAAAACCAGAGCAGAGTCTGCATAGCCAAGAGTTGAGGCCTAGATTAAAATAATCTATATACTATGGAAACACTGGGAAAGATCAGATTTGATGGACAAAGCCCAAAATGAAGAAAAGCTATAGGAATTAGGGATAAAGATGGAGGCAAATAGCCATGTTTTTCATAAAGGCATCAACAACAAATGAGTATTTTCCTAATTTTAAGAAATATGAAAACAGATGTTTCCCACCACCACCACCACCACCACCATGTCAACCTGGGCAAGACATTTATATTTTTCAGTCTTCAGTTCTTCCTTCTATAAAATAGAGTAGCTTGCAGGCAGCGCCTGTAGCTCAGTGAATAGGGCGCCAGCCCCATATACCAAGGGTGGTGGGTTCAAAACCCGGCTCTGGCCAAACTGCAACAACAACAAAAAAATAGCCGGGCGTTGTGGCAAGCACCTGTAGTCTCAGTTACTCTGGAGGCTGAGGCAAGAAAATTGCCTAAGCCCAAGAGATGGACGTTGCTGTGATCTGTGACACCACATCACTCTACTGAGGGCAACAAAGTGAGACTCTGTCTCTTAAAAAAAAAAAAAAAAAAAAAAAAGAGAGTAGCTTGGGTGGCGCCTGTGGCTCAGTGGGTAGGGTGCTGGCCCCATATACCGAGAGTGGCAGGTTCAAACCCGGCTCCGGCCAAACTGCAACAAAAAAATAGCCAGGCATTGTGGCGGGCGCCTATAGTCCCAGCTACTTGGGATGCTGAGGCAAGAGAATTGCCTAAGCCCATGAGTTGGAGATTGCTGTGAGCTGTGTGACCCAACGGCACTCTACCGAGGGTGATAAAATGAGACTCTGTCTCTACAAAAAAATAAATAAATAGAGGAGCTTAATCATTTGAAAAAGTGAAGGGAAGTTATACTAGATGAATAAATTATGAATCATATTGGCACCGTGAATATGAATCATGGGCTTTGGAGTAGTACAAATGGAAGCTTGAATCTCAGTCCTTGTCACCTTATTGCTATCTACCCTTGACATGTGATTTAACCTTGCTGAGCCTCATATTTCCTTCTTTGTAAAAAGAGGATAGATACTAATAATACTAATCTCATGGGGCTGTTATAAGGCCAAAATCCTACAAAACATAAAAAATACTTTGTTTAGTAAATTAAGAGCCAGGAAGTATGAACTATGCCTTGTGTAACCTCACTCCTTTCTATTCACATCACTCTCAGGTGTCTTAAGAGTATTCAGCAGGCACTCAATAGAGATGTGCTGGCTGGCTGACTGGTTTATTGGACTTCAGCATAGGGCAGGAGGAAGATTCACAGAGCAATACCAAGCAATCTCAGAAGCCTGGAAAATGTGATAGAACAGGGCATGAGATCAGAGATCTTCCTTATCTTTACCCGGAGGCCAGCTCAACACATACCCATTCATTTCCTATGATTGTAACAAAGAAACATCTTCCTGGGACCACAGGCCACATCATGATGACAAATCAAAGTCTCAGGGAGATATTCCAACTTTAACCTGAAGAAGAGCCAAGGACTTCTAGGTTCTCTGATCTGCTTAGGCACTGAAAAAACCTTCTATACCTTTCTTTTACGCATTCCCACTTTTTCTTTCCTTTTTTGTTCTTTCTATGTTTTGAGACAGGGTCTCACTCTGTTGCCCAGGCTATCCTAACTTGGCATCAGCCTACCTCACAGCAATCTCAAATGCCTGGGCTCAAGTGATGCTCCCGCCTCAGCCTCCTGAGTAGCTGGGACTACAGGCGTGCAACACAACACCAGGCTAACTTTTCTATTTTAAGTAGAGATGGGGGTCTTGCTCTTGCTTCAGGCTGATCTCTACCTTCTGACCGCAAGTGAGGCTCCCTCCTCGGCCTCCCAGTGAGCAAGGATTACAGACATGAGCCACCATACCTGGCCTCCTTTTCAGATTTGTCTAAATGCTTTCAAAAAAGTATTAATAATTACTTTGTAGACAAATTCATAAATACTTCCCCTGAACTTAACAAAACATTACAAACCACTGCTGTAACTACATCTCTCTCCACCTTAGTTTTGATATTCAGGATAATAATGGAAGTGTGTTGGCATCATTTCAGTACTTGTGATTGAAGTGTAAATACTGAGCCATTCACTTACTCCAGGGAGAAGCAGGGAAATGAAGTTTAAGGTTCTCAGACCTGAAAACAAATCACCAAGAAAGTTACACATTTCTTTCTGGAGGCTGAAACTGAGTGCCCATGTTTCTCCCTAAAATGTAGCTTTGGGCTCCTTCTAACAAAGGACAAATGGATAAAGAGACAAGGCCCAGACCACCTAAAACAATGGGTCTCTATCAGGGTTGATCCCCACCCACCCGCCTACCCAGGGGACCTTTAGAGACTTCTGGTTGTTACAACATTTGGTTGAAAGGGGGAAGTGCCATTGTCAAGTGGTGGGTAGAGGATAGGGAACAAGCAAACATCCTACAATACACAGAGCAAAGAACTATCCAGCCCCCAAAGCCAATACTGTTGAAGTTGAGAAAATCTGTCCTGAAGAAACTCTCCATCCCTCCCATCCTGACAACTAGCAAATACTCTTAAAGGCCTCTCTTGTGGGCACTATGGGATATATCACCCATGGTCTCTGCCCTAAGGAAGCTTAGAGTCTAATGAAACACCAACCAAGCACAATGAAACAGCCAGAAAAAAGAGAAATGTATGTTTTTCTACATGATGTAGTATAGTCTCTGCTACTGTGGGAACCTTTTTGAAATGTATTTTACTTTCAACTGACAAGTATTTATATTCATTTGTGGGCTACACTGTGATGCTTTGATCTGTGTTATCATTATGGAAAGGAGAGAACAACAGGCATTTGAAGTTGAAGAAAACTTACAGGAAGAGTCGGATCTTGAGCTGATGCTTACAAGAGGCTACTACTCCTTTCCTTCTCTTTACTGTTGGGAAGAGACACCTCTACGCTCACCGCCTGTACTTCCTTTTGTCACACTCTCTAATCAGTATCTGTGATATGACTTCAGGACCCCACAGAAGATAATTTTCCTTAAGCACCAGAGACAAGTCCCTGTCCTGAATGTTAATCTTCCTGGACTCCCACCTTCTTCAAGTTCCTTTCCTTCTTCACTATTATGACATCATCATTCTGCTCCGGTTCAGTTAACCAGTTATGGCTCAGCCTCAGGTATCATTCTAAAGCCAACCCACACAGGTAGATATGCCTCAAACTCCAGCCTACTGGCTTTTTCTCGCTTACCTTTTCTACTTTTTTCCTTTTTTTTTGAGATAGTCTCACATTGTCAACTTGGTAGAGTACTGTGGCATCATAGCTCACAGCAATCTCAAACGCTTGGGCTCAAGTGATTCTCTTGCCTCAGCTTCCCAAGTACCTGGGACTACAGGTACCCACCACAATGCCCAGTTGTGTTTAGAGGCAGAGTCTCGCTCTTCCTCAGGCTGGTCTCACAACTTGTAACCTCAGACAATTCCCCAGCCTCAGCCTCCCAGAGTGCTAGGATTACAGGCAAGAGCCACCACATATGGCCTTACCTTTCCTTCTTGATTATTTTATTCATTCATTATATCTCTCTTCTCATTCCACAGGGCATTTGAGGTAGTAAGAATCTCACGGTATGCATCTCCTTTAATTATCATACCCATTCCTGTGGTTTCACCTATCATCTCTCTATAGCATTGGTTCTCGACCTTCCTAATGCTACGGCCCTTTAATACAGTTCCCGTGGGTTGCGACCCACAGATTGAGAGCCACTGCTCTACAGGCAGTGGTCGAAACTGCTTCTAACTCTGACTCTGGTGTCCTTCCTATACACCGCACCTATCCGCCAAACCATCTCCTAAACACTGTCTTCAGATACCTCACATCTAACATGTTCTAAGCTTAGGGTGACCCTTAGAACATTCACAGGATTAGCACAAAAAGCCTAATGTCCTGAAATTTCCCTCCATCCCAGGCAAAGGACAGTAAGTCATCATAACTAAAATGAATTCAATGTCTGCCCCATACTCAGCCTTCCACATCATCTCCTAATTCCTCTCCATCATTTAATAGCAGAGATAGGTGGGGCACGGTGGCTCATTCCTGTAATCCTACCACTCTGGGAGGCCAAGGCAGCTACACTGCTTGAGATCAGGAGTTTGAGACCAGCCTGAATACAGCAACACCCTGTATCTACTAAATAGAAAAAACTAGTCCGGTGTAGTGGTGGGCGCCACGGCACTCTACCCACGGTGACAGAGTGACACTCTGTCTCAAAAATAATAGCAGAGATAGCCTCCTTCTGCATAAAGCTCAAGTTCTCTCTACCTTCCACCCACTCATGCAATTGATTGCCAAGTACTGTCAATTCTATATCCAAAATATCTCCCTTTCCATCACCTTTCCACGTCTACTGCTCTTATTGAGGTCTTTATCACCTCTCACCTAAACAGTTACAACAGACTCCTAATCAGCCGCCTACCGTGAATCACTCCATCACCCTACTCCCAATCCTCTTACCAATTCATCCTCCAAACAGTCAACATCAACCCTTCTGAAATACAAATATATCATGCACAGGTAGATATCTCCTCATCCACATGGAAGTCGTGCAAAATGAACACCAAGACAAGCATTAAACCCAGGCTGTGAGTCATTTCAGGATCATGACTCCAAAGTGTGATAGCTGAGAAATGTTGTTGTGAATGGCTAAAATGCACTGTGTAAAATAATACTAGCTAAAAGTGAAAGAGAAAAGCCAAAAAAATAAAAACAACTGTCAGACACTTAAGAAGCCAGGAACTCTGAGTTGTTGGTTACACTTTTGCATCTTCTCAGTTTTAACCAAGAAGTGCATGACAACCACAGTTAAGGAAACTTTAGGTGGTCCAGACCCTTTACAGCCTTCATAGCCATCTGACACAGAACCAAGTAAACCTCATATAATGCAGAAACTAAGCTTGAGAGAGAATTCACTTGCTCCCTTAGGCTGTGAGATCTTAACTCATCTGTGGTCCTGCTCCAGAATTGTGCTTCCTACAAGAGCCATAGGCTTTCCATCCCAGACTGGCAAGGAAAAGGAAAATGTGCTTGAAGGATCTTTAGATCAGTGACAGGAAACACGTATTCCATTTGAATATAGATTATGAAAAGTGAAAACTGCCAGTTGAAGGAGAAAGCAAAGTGCTTTCCCTAGAGTAGAAGGAGAGCTCAGCCCTTCCTCCCTCAACAACACCTATCCATCCTGTGTCTCCTCTCAGACACTTGAACATAGTAAATTGTTTATGAAGTAACTCACCTTGGGAGTGAAGGGCTGACCTTCACAGAGACCTCAGAAAAGGGTGGCTACCAGAAATAGCAGACAGTAACCTGCCCCAGCCCGCGGGACTAGTTTTCGGCTCCCGGCAGAAACCCAAAGCTTTTGCCTAATGGTAGGAATTTTCATCACTTTGTAGGTAAGGTTCTTTTCCATCTAGTAACTAGAGGTATACACCCCCTCTAGCTGAAGGCTCTTCCACCTGGGGTGCTCCTTTTTTTTTTTTTTTTGCCACATTCATTTTTCAAGTTCTTTCTCTGTCACTGGATAAGACATTGGGGCACTGAAACATTTATCTCCCCAAGACCCTGCTTCTGAAATTCATTCTCCCTTCATTTTATGCACCTCTTCAGTCAAAAACACCCACCCCTTAAAAACAAACACACATCCATTCATGGTATAATAGCAGCAAAATCCCCCTTTTCCCTAAACTTGAGAGATAATAGCATCTACCCTACAGGGTTTAGAATCTAATCAGAGACACCAGGCAAACACAACTAAAAGCAAAGAAGTACATCCCATAGTCATTTTCCCTATAGTTGGTACAAGGATGCGAAGAATGGGGGAGGTCAGCATGCCCTGGATCTTTATTATTCTTTTCCTTTTTTTCTTTCTGGAGATAAAGTTTTGCATTTATCACCCTTGGTAGACTGCCCTGGTGTCCTGGTTCACAGTAACCTCAAACTCTCGGGCACAAGCTATCCATAGCCTCAGCCTCCCAAGTAGCTAGACTACAGGTGCACGTCACGATACCTGGCTGTTCTGAGAGACAGGGTCTCCATCTAGCTCAGGAGGGCCTTGAACTCGTGATCTCAAGTGAACTACCTGCTGTGGCCTCCAAGAGTACTAGGATTACAGGTGTGACCCAACTTCCCTGGCCCTTATATTTTCCAAAGCACAGATCAGAGTCCATTCTAGTGCAACACAAAGAGAGGGATTTTGAACATATCAAAAAAAAAGTGAAAAACAAAGATCTGAGAACTCTCTTTTTTACCCTCATTCCCTCCCACCCCCGCTCAAATACACATATACATACTTCTCTCTGGTCATATGACATGGTTCGGGCTTAAGGCATTAAAGACCTTATTCTAGAATGAATCCCCTGCTGTCAATCCCCTCCCAGACCAAATCACCATGTTCCCAGTCCTGTCCTGCTAATCCCCATCCTCCACCTTCAGCCCTAAACTTCCATCTTTTCTTCAGCCACTCAAGGCCTTAGAGAAATCAGCAAAATAAGAAAAACACAAATAAAGATGTTTGGCATTTAAGTGAACATTCACTACGTGCCTGGCACAGACCCACATTCTATCTGTTGCCATTACTATTCCAAAATACCTAACTGCTATTTTTAAGAGTTTACAATGTGCCAAGCAACTAAGCACTGTGTTAAGAACTTTTTATGCACAATATTTCATTTAATCCTCACAGCAACCCTAGGAGAGACGTAGTGTTAGTATTCCCATTTTACAGAACAGAAAACTGAGGCACAAAAAGTGAAAGGACTTGTCCAGGGGCATGCCATTAATTAATATGTGGCAAAGCCAGAGTTTCACCTCAGATCTAACTACAAAGCCCACATGCCAGGGATTGTGGACTAGAGCAGGGCTCAGAACACTTTTTTTTACAGAGGGCCAGATTGGGAATATTTTAGACATTGTAGGCCATATCATCTCTGTTCTAATTAATCAACTCTGCCATTGTAGCGGCTGCATTCCCATAAAACTTCACTCACAAAAAGAAAGCAAAGTGCCACACACAGTGGGTCATGCCTGTAATCGTAAAAGCACTCTGGGAGGCTGAGACAGGTGGATTACCCTGAGCTCAGGAGTTTGAGACCAGCCTGAACAAGAGACCCTGTCTCTAAAAATAACCAGGCATTGGTGGCAGGGGACTATAATCTGAGCTACTCAGGAGGCTCAGGCAAGTGGATCGCCAGAGCCCAAGACTTTGAGATTGCTATGAGCTATGAATTATCGGTACTCTGCTAAGACTGACTCTCTACCAAGGGAAGACTCTGTCATCAAAAAATAAATAAATGGAATAAAACAAAAGATGCTGAGCCATTCACTTACTACAGGGAGAAGTAGAGTATGAAGTTTAAGGGTCTCAGAACTGAAAACAAATTACCAAGAAATTACACATCTCTTTCTAGAGGCTGTGAACTGAGTGCCAATGTTTCTCACTCCAATGTAGCTTTGGGCTCCTTCTAACAAAGGACAAGGGGATACACAGACTAGGCCCGGACCATCTAAAGCACTGCCTCTATCGTGGTTGATACCCACCCACCCACCTACCTACCCAGGGGACCTTTAGAGACTTCTGGTTGTCACAACATTTGGTTGAAAGGGGGAAGTGCCGTTATCAAGTGGTGGGTAGAGGATAGGGAACAAGCAAACATCCTACAATACACAGAGCAAAGAACTATCCAGCCCCCTAAGCCAATAGTGTTGAAGTTGAGAAAATCTAACCTGGAGAAACTCTCCATCCCTCCCATCCTGACAATAGCAAATACTCTTCAAGGACTCTCTTGTGGGCACTATGGGATGTATCACCCATAGTCTCTGCCCTAAGGAAGCTTAGAGTCTAATGAAACACCAGCCACGCACAATGAAACAGCCAGAAAATAGAGAAATGTATCACACAGTAATGTTTTTCTACATGATGTAGTATACTCCCTGGGTACTGTGGGAACCTTTCTGAAATATATTTTACTTTCAAGTGACAAATAATTATATTCATTTGTGGGCTACACTGTGATGCTTTGATATGTGTTATCATTATGGAAAGGAGAGAACAACAGGCATTTGGAGGTCAGGAAAACTTACAGGAAGAGTCGGACCTTGAGCTGATGCTTACAAGAGGCTACTACTCCTTTCCTTCTCTTTACTGTTGGGAAGAGACACCTCTACGCTCACCGCCTGTCCTTCCTTTTGTCACACTCTCTAATCAGTATCTGTGATATGACTTCAGGACCCCACAGAAGATAATTTTTCTTAAGCGCTAGAGCCAATTACCTGTCCTGAATGTTAATCTTCCAGGACTCCCACCTTCTTCAAGTTCCCTTCCTTCTTCACTATTATGACATCATCATTCTGCTCCGGTTCAGTTAACCAGTTATGGCTCAGCCTCAGGTTTCCATCTATAGCCAACCTACATAGGT
>CAUYPK010124226.1:0-18063 GCA_963574355.1 Loris lydekkerianus | reverse complement strand
ATGAAAGGCTGTTCTATTCTGTCATTTGTTAAGGTAATCATATGGTTATTTTTCTTTATTCTACTAATATGGTCTATTAAATTGATTGATTTTCATATGTAAACTAGCCTTGCATTTCTGGGATAAGTCCTAGTTGGTCATTTTGCTCTGTTGCCCCAGGTAAAGTGCAGTGGCATCATTGTAACTTACTGCAACCTCAAACTCCTGGGCTCAAGTGATCTTCCTGCCCCAGTCTCCTGAGTAGCTGGGACTACAGGGGCCTTCCAGGTGGTTACACCTGCTATTCCCTACGATAGTCAACTGTTTTTTTCTATTTTTAGTAGAGACAGTGTCGTGCTGTTGCTCAGGCTAGCCTCCAGCTCCTGAGCTTCAAGTGATCCTCCCACCTCCGCTTCCCAGAATGCTAGGATTATAGGCGTGAGCCATGATGCTCAGCCTATCCTGGAATTACTTTCTGCCTTACTCAGGTTCAACTATATGATCAATCATTTTCAAAATTCTTTCACCAGAACTGTCAAATCTCATCTTCTTGTCCTTTTGACCCACACACCTTGCAAATATCCAGACTTGGATCAATCCAATGACACCTTCTTTTGTGTTACTAGTGACTGATGAGTGCTGTTGGAGGAAATCATTCAACAGTGAGTTCTGCCTTTATAATGTCATAGCTTTCCAGTAATGTGTGGCCAATGCCACTTCTCAGTTCTGTGACCTGTCTCTTGTCAACACTTTTTCTACTTAATCTATTTATGCCAGTTCAAATGTTGAATTTTTCACATGAAATCCATATGTGTTACCTAGAAAAATTCATGAAACAAGAATTTGAAGAGAAAAACTTTCATTCCATTCCATTATTGAGTGATGTGGTGTTCTAAAAAGGGAACACCAGGCAAAATTTGTGCTACATTATATATACTGTATAAAATCATATTTCTTATCTCAAGAGGTGGTTGCACCTGCTATTCAGTATGATATTCAACAGAACACTTCACATGTAAGGCAACATCACATTTTTTACATCGAAAGTGGTGTTGTTATGATGCACTTTTGCTTTCCCTGTTTGGCTGTCTCATGATTCGTGCCATCATAACATGAGCCAATATTACACTCTGAGAAGGTCTTTCTCTTTGGCCAGGTTCGGGAGGATGACTGTGGGTCTCCAGATAATGGCATACCACTTGTCAATGAAAGTCCAGAGAATCCACTGGCCTCTCATCATATGTTTTATGCAGTTGCCAAGCATTTTGTAAGACCAATTCAAGACAGAACAAAAGAGGGCTTAAGTATCATTTCTTCAAATGAATTGATGCCCGATAATTACCAATGTTGAACATTGTCATCAGCTTTGTCTGTGCCTCCCATGAAATGGTTATACACTTTGATCATGTTTGGCTGCTGAATTTAGATCTTCTTTTTCTGTTTTTGGGAATAACAATTGACAAGACACAGGGTATTGATATCAGCACCAGATGAGGAACATATCATGATAACAATGATAAATCATTCCATCTGCAGACAATATTGCCTTTGACATTGGTTTAATAATTGAATGCCCCTTGTTCTTTTTTCTTCAGAGCTACATCTGATTCCAGTTGAACTCTGTTAATGTGACCCTTTCTCACTGTACCTATTGCCTAATATTCTATGGAACTGAGCTTATCAAGGAGTGCAGTATTGGTGAAAAAGTTATCAAGTATAAAATGGTATCATCCAGGGTGTGCCTCTGTAGTCACCTCACTAAACTGAAGGACAAGTGTGAACGACACCTCTCTCCTTAAGTTTAGTATTTGGGTTTTTACCCTGTTACAGCTGAAACCAGCTAGTGTAGCGCAGGTATGTTGCACCACACCAAATCTTATGACTTTTTAACTTCAGATTAATATATGGGTACAAATGATTAAGTTACATTACTTGCATTTGTTAGATAAAGTCCAGGTTATAGATGAGCGCTTCGCCCAGGAGGTGTGCCGTATACCCCTACATTATACCTGTTAAATGAGAGCTTACCAAACCTCCTCCATCCTTCCATTCCCCTCCCTCCCCCTCCACCCCACTTGAACTTGTCTTTTTTTTCTTGTGTAGGTGTATAGTTGGTCTTCTACTAGTTTTATATTCGTTTTTATGTTAGTACATTGCATACTTGATTTTCCATTTTTTAATACTTCACTTAAAAGGATGTTTCCAAATCCATCCAGATAAATACAAAAGATGTAAAGTCTCCATCTTTATCACACTAAAATTTATAGCCAAACTGAATGGGTGTCCCTCTAATACATTGTTTGCATCTGTGATGACCAAAATATGAAACTGAAATATGTTTTATTTAGAACAAATATCATACATCTCTCATTGAATGAGCTTATAAGACGTCCGAACTTGGAAAGCTTGTCCATTGGGTCCCAATTTGCATTGTCAGCAGCATGAACATTAGAAAGTATAGTTTCAAACGATCACATCTCATGGCAGCACTAATGAATACATTAAGCACATTTGTTCTTTGTTCCCAGAACATACACTTTATAGGAACTGAGATATAACCTCTCAGAACAATAATTCCCAGAAAATATTTGAATGGGGAGCTAGTCAAACCAAGATTTACAGCCTCATTTGCAGTGTATAAGTTGGAGGACATGACATGAGTTCAACAACCCCATCATCAAGAAAATATTCAAGAATTTCTACGGGAGTTCTCATTTCAGTGAAGTCATCATTAGGTGGTTCTGTTACTTTACCTGCTACAGGCTGAGCAGTTAGGTTAGTTTTTTTGCATTTGTGAACAGTTTTTGTTACTTTATTTTTTCTGTGTTGGAAGAGGTTGCTGCCTGGTAGACAAAGATGATGTAGATGGGACTTGGTTGTCAAGAAAGTCATCTTCAGGTGCATAGGAAGAATCATCTGAGTGAAACTCAGCATCACAGCCATCTTGCATAAGATATGCAGGTACACGCAGCCAAGAGCCCGGCAGATTATTTATTGTCCACCTTCTTCATCTCCTGAGTTCTCATCAGAAGCAGGTGCTATGGCAGGTGGTTGTATCACTCAGCACTTGCTTCTATGTGGTCATAGGTCTCTAACAGGTCAGCTATTTCATGTAAACAGAGTTAAAGGCATCTTGAGACTTGTAAAATGATTTCAACTAAAAAAGGAGGAAAAGATATTATTAGCCCCAGTGGTGGAAGTCTTTCCTAGGGCTCCAAAAATGGAGCAAGCAAAATAGCAAATCCATAATTAATATAATAATAATAACTTTGATATTTTCTTTTTACAGCACAAAGCATAACTAGTAAAGGAGTAACAGAAAAAAACTTACAAGTATAAGATGTAGTGCAGTAAAGTTTCATTTATGTCTCTTTGGATGGTTCTTCAAAAATTTTCAAAAAATGGGGTGGAGCCTGTGGCTCAAGGAGATGGTGTCGGCCCCATATACCGGGGGTGGCAGGTTTGAGCCTGGCCCCAGCCAAAACTGCAAAAGAAAAAAAAAAAAAATTATATAACTTTTTGACAAGATCCTAGCACACCAGTAATTGCAACAGTGACTACTCTGAGTATCTTATGATAACATGCATCCTCAGGAGGCAGACGTGTGTGAAAAATCAGACCTTGGCAATGACCTTAAGCAATAGGATATAAATAACTCCCATGTCACTGATGTTCCAACAATTGGACATTAGACAAAAGATTAGCGGATTAACCACCAACTATCTTCCCCCCCACCCTCCCTCCATCCCCCCGCCTTTTTTTGTTTGTTTGTTTTGTTTTCAAGTGTCATGTCACCTGTGGGATTCACATTCTTAGCAGGGAACATTGGCTATGAATTTGAGGAAGAGAACTTTTGGTAACCACCTGCTTTTCCTATCCTTCCTGCCTTTTAGAATTTACTATTTTAAAGATGGCACATGCGCTAAACCCTAACCCTCTTAGATTCTAGTTATCCTTTCCTGACTATTCTGTTGCTACATGTAGATCGTTCTTTCTGCTGCCCTTAAATCTGGATTTTACTAAGAAGTTGTTTTTGTTCCCCTTCTCTTTGTTCTTTGCACTTTCTCCATCGAAGCTACAAGAATAGTTAAAATTCTCAAACAGGTTCTGTTATCAAGGCCTCCAAGTCTATTTCTGCCTTTGTATAAATAATGAACCTAATTTGGCCTCCTCTTTAAATCATATTTACTTTTTAACGAACTGCATTTCAACCATTGAAATTATTTTATTATGTCTATCATGTCTTTTTAATCACTGAGACCAGTAGTTTCATTTAATTTCTCAGAAATCACACTTTCTCGTGACTCTTCCCGCACCTC
Organism: Loris lydekkerianus; assembly: GCA_963574355.1. NCBI lineage: Eukaryota > Metazoa > Chordata > Mammalia > Primates > Lorisidae > Loris > Loris lydekkerianus. The sequence goes on along the minus strand of CAUYPK010124226.1, from coordinate 13,765 downwards.
ACGGGGAGCACTGACTGTGTCTTCTTCTCTGGTCCTGCCCCCTGTGTCTGCTCCTGGGGGTGTGTGGATGTTATTTAGTCTCTGCTCTTGGTCTTCTCCTTCTTGTCTTATCCACATCTTCCCTTGAGAGTCTCATCTATTTCCTCAACTTCTTCTGTATTCCAAATGTTAAGGATCACCAAATTATTTCTCCAACCCTTTCCTCTCTTCTTGTCCAGACTACCTTTCCAGCTGCTGATCCAACTTCTTCATCTTGCATTCCAACAATGTGTGGTATTTATTTAGTCAATCAACAAGTATTTACTGACTATTGTGTACCAGGCACGGTATTCACTAGAGCTATTTTTGGTAAGTTAAGGAGATAGCCTAGAGGGGTTGAGACTTAAAAACAGGCAATATAATTTGGTGTGAGACATATTATGATAGAGGTAAGTTCATAGGAGGAGATGATTAATCAGTCTTGGGAATGAGAATCAGAGTCTCTAACTTTAACTATTTTGTCCCCTAGCACAACACGTGGCACATATTAGATGCTTGTAAACATTTATTAAATTAAAAGATATCAAATATGGAATTTACGGATGAGCAAGAGTAAGTATTACCAGGTAAAGGAGCTCAGAGATGCAGAAATTATTTTCTAAGACTAAGAAGTGTGCAAAGGCTCAGGGCTAGAGACCATCTGGGCAGATCTTAAGGCAAATATTTTAGAATAACCTAAGAATGGTGGAATAGGAGCTTGGTAAACTTTGGTTCTCTTATCTTCTCTTGTTACAAAGCAATTTTATTTACATTGCCTCTTTAGTTGTCAGATATTCATTTGCTAGGTATAGTCATCCCAGTTTTACAGATTAGGAAACTGAGGCTCAGAGAGATTGTATAATTCTCAGAGATACACAGCTAGAATCAACTTCACAATCAGGGTCAGCTATGTGACCTGTGGAACTACAGAGGGCCCATTGCATTAAACCCACCGGGTTTAATACTCTGTTGTTACCTTCACGAAATTCTTAAACATTTTGTCTTTGACAATGCTTTTTGTAAGTGAAGTTAGGTGGAGCAATGGGGCATGCGTATGAGTAGATGGGATACACATAGGATGTGCCTGCTGTTCCTTGGCATCCCATGTGCTCAGCGCTCTGATGTGTGATATGTGTGAGGTCAGTGAGACTCAGAAGTGAGTACAGGGTAAGTGTGCTATATCCATGACTGAGTAAGCCTCCTGTCCAAACTAGAAGCTGCTTTAAATGCAAAAAAAGGCAATGTGATCTCTAAAACACCAACAACCAGGAAACGCTAATCCTATCCTTTTATACTCATGTCATTTCCCTGTCTTTGCCAACTCTTTGTGCTAAAATTATGACATAGAAGGAAAGGCAGATGCTGGGCCCCACGTGACCTTTTCTTTTAAGTCTTTTCTTACTTACCAGTAATTTGTAGGGACAGATTATTGGTAGAACGTGAGTACAGTTTACCAAGAAATGAAATACGACAGTTGAGTTGGTGCAGCGTTTTTACTGTCCTGGTACAAATGAAATACATAGGCATGTGCAAGCTAAATGCCCTTATATTTGCATGTTAAACTGGTCCTGCTCAATATAAAAATCAAGGATAAAATACATACCAACACTCTCAATTGAAAAATTTTTTATATAGAAAAAAATCAAATAGCACATAAAAACACCATGACACGTTGAAGCAAGTCTGTCAAAAGGGGGAAAAAAGGCTTCATATTTTAGTTCCTTTAATGGCACTTCTTTTCCTACCTTTTGAATCTCATATTTTTATTTCTCATTGGACTCTTCAAATTGTGCAGCTGGCCTGCCTTCAGCTAATAAATTGTCAAGCCACAATTTGGTCTCAGGTTTTCCACATCAAATCTCATACTGTACCATACTTCTTCCTACAATACTCAATGTACTGTTAATTCAATGAGGGCCCTGCATTATTCACCATCTCCAGTGCCATAGCTTCTCTTGTCTAACTGTAGTGCGTGCTGAAATGCATCACCCGAATGTCCTATTACTGACCAAGGCACTCATTGCCGCAAGCTGCCACACTGGCTAATGAAGCCTCACAGATGAGTATCCACCTCAGAAAAGCCTTTTGCCAAAGGGAGCTGCTTGTGTCAATTTAGGACAACTTTGAAGGACCATCCCACCTCCAGAGCTCCCCACAGGACTGGCTGTGGCCTTTGTTGCTACTGAATTGTAGATCAACTTCTTTCTTTGACAATCCTTCTTTCACTCTCTCATGAGTGTTACTCTCAAAGGAACTTCCAATAAACTTCCAGCAAGCAGGTCTCTGTCACTATGTCTCTCTTCTATGAAATCCCACCTAAGGCCTCAATGCAGTGGACAATGAATTTTAACAAATATGTCTCACATTTTTCAAATCAAGAATTTACAGTGTCTAAATTTGCTAAATGTTCTGTTTTCTTCTTTACTTTTTTATTGTAGGCTTGTAGCTGCAATTACCTTTATTTCTTCCAATACCCAATGGGATCCTGTTATTTTCGTGTTTTGCACCATGCAAACTCATTCTGTATGGTTGCTGGCAGAGCTCTTGCTGAGCTGGGGAAACCACAGTTCCTTAAACAAACCAGGAACCCAGTTTAGACACATTTTAAAAGCTTTTCCCTGCACCATAGGAGAAGTATAAAAGCCAGTTCTTTACATTTCAATCACTTATCTGCCTGAATCCTTTGAAAGAAATTGCTAAATATCCATGTCTCTTTTTTACCTTAAAATGTATTGGGGTTAGATTTACTCTGAAATGTTCAACCTGAATTTTCTCACCTATAATGTTATTGAAATACTATTTTTTAGTGCAGACTTATTATGGCTCCAGTTAGCTATAAAATAATTATTACTCATGTTCTTTTAATTAAAGAAAGCTCTAAATACCTAAATGTCTCAGGCACAAGTTGGTACTGCCCCAGAACAAGTCTGCTGCATACAATGGCATTTATCATGAGTAAGTGTACATTCTGTAACTCATTTAAGAAACATTTGACTGACTCAACCTTAACTTTTGGCTGCCAGAATTAGGAAGATAAAAATAAATAGCTTCTGAGTCATAAGGTGTGGACAAATATATTTTACAGTGAACAGACAATCATTTATATGAAGACCATCCGTAGATTTCCTTTAGTCCACATCAAATCCTCCATATTGGTAATTAGCAGATGGTCAAGTATATACCACAAGTCTGAAAGAGCCAGGATCCTTTATTTTGATTTAATCATGGACAACACTCTTTCTCTGTCCCTTTCTCCTTGCTCATGTCCACCACACACATAGACATAACTACGCAGCTAAACTATATTGCTCAATGTTACCTGTCATATAAAGCAGAACTATGAATACAAAAAGAATTTTTAAAACCAACCTCATATCAAACAGCAGCTCTGAATTTTCAAGGTGAAACCAGAATGACCAAGTGTAAAGCACCTGATCCACACCCATGTGTCACAGGTGGCAGCCCCTGGATACGTAGTTGCTGTTGTACTGGTACTGAGAGAGTCCTATGTCATTTATTGTTACGTTTGACTGTGGACCTTGATAGAACAACAGGGACTCTATGTAAGTTATACTACATTCATTCATTCATTCATTTATTCACTCATTCATTCCAGACAGAGTCTCATTTTGTCACCTGGGCTAGAGTGTCATGGCCTCAGCCTAGCTCATGGCAACCTCTAACTCCTGCGCTCAAATGATCCTCCTGCCTTAGACCCCCAAAGTGTTAGAATTACAGGTGTGAGCCTCAGCATATGGACAAAATGTACTACTTTTAAAATAATAGCATCTAATTAATTTTTCTAAATAAACATGCAGACTAATAGAACACATCTCTTCAGTCTTCACAAGCATTGCAACCAGGCCCTGACTACCTCTCTGACCTCCTTCCTGAAGCTCTCCACTCTCTCCCTCCCTTGTTCTGTACCTCCATGTTGGCCCACTGACCCTGAACTGTCACAAGGCCCTCTCTAGTCTTGAGGCCTGTGCACCAGCATTTCCCCACCAGAGGGCTCTTTCCCTACATGGCCATATAGCTCATCCTTCCACCTCTTTTGTGTCTTTCTTAAATGTCTCCTTCCCTGGCCTCCCTATTTGAAATCATATCCTCTGCCCACACTCCTTATTTCTCTTGCCTTGATTTTGCTTGAAAACACTTATCACGATCTGACATATGTGCATTTTATTTACTGGCCATTTTTTTTTGGTCTCTCTCTACTGTATAATGTGAACTACTCAAAGACACATGTCTAAGTTTATTTCCCTCATGACTATACCCCAAATTCCTAGAACAAAGTCTGGCACGTAGTAGAAAGTAGGTAAATTTTTTTTCTCCATGAATTAATGGATAACAGCCATCTTTGTTCTGTGGTCTGAGCTTCCAATTTTTGCCAACTGATTTACATTGAAAATTTCATGGAGCACCCAAAAGAAGGAGAGATGACATTGTTTGACAGTGAACATCGAAACTCTTACTTTGTAAGAAAGTCAAATAATAAATGCCATCATCCACAGTCAAAGAGCATTTCTTTCGGTTATAACGTCCTACACAGGTGAACTAAAGCATATCCAGCCCTGCCAAATGCATTAATCCCGCAACATTTTATTCACTCCATTTCGATTAGTAGACATTTATACAATAATGACAAGGTCCTATAGTCCAAGCTACTTGGAATAGGTCCCCTTACCCATAATGTTAAACTTCAGGCGAATAGTGTCTAAAATTAAGCACATTTTCCTTTGCTGGTTGGGAAGTAAAAATAAATATAACAGAGTCAAGAGGGAACAAAGATTAAGCCTGATACTTGTGAAAGAAGAAAGTTAATTCACCGAGATGTTATTTTCTCTGAAATTCTTGTCTTGTCTCTCTTTTTTTTTTTTTTGGTTGCAGTTGTCATTGTTGCTTTAGCTCAGTGATTCTCAACCTTCCCAATGCTTGACTATGGCCTACATGATTCAGGATTTTTGGATGTTATTCGTAAGAATTCAGGTAATTTCTATTTCACCGTCTATTCTTTGCTCAGAAAAAGTTCAGACCAGACAAGCCAAACATAGAAATAAAATTCAAGTTGTCTGTGTGCACATGTGTGTGTTTATATTCTCAGACATAAGAACAGAGAAAACAACTAGAACGGTTCAATCTAAATATGATCAACATCTGTAAGGGGATGAATGGCATAGTGCCGATGAACCTTCACAGCATTACTATTATACGAGAGATGCCTTGGAGTATGAAATGAAACTCTTCATGACGATGTAATACTTTTTGTAGTTCTTTGCCACACAATGGAAATACTAAAGATTTGGAAAAGATAAACTCCTAGAAGAACATAGATCCTTAACGATTTGTAGTCAGTGGGTTATTTGGATGTTCTTTTCAAGTACGGGCCAGGTTCAAAGACAGAAAACACTGTAGCAATTTTAATTAGGAAGGAATTTAATTTAGGGAATTACAAAACACTGTAAGACAGAAAAAAAAAATCAGAGGAACAACCACTAATGTTGAGGAAATCAGAAAGTGCGTAAGTTACAGGGAATGTCCATCCCTTGTCTCTTACCACTCTTTCAGCCACATTCCCTATTTTTAGTAACCAGGAAATATAAATGACATTTAAGCAAATATAATCACAAAAATCTCTGCCAGTTGGGCATCAGGATTTAAACATTAAAAAATGCAATTGAGTGATATTATGAGTGATACATTTCCTAGGTCTTTTTATTCTCTCACATTCTTCTGTCTAGTGGATTTACTTCGGTCTATCCCTTATTTTTTGCTATAGAAACGCAGCTTTTAAGATCCTGAATTTCTTTTTTATGCAGCTACTCAAAGCACTGAAGTGAGCAATCTGTGGGAAGACCCTTAGACACCACTGGTAAAGTCTCAAATCTTCTAGCTGCCAAAGACCCTGTCCCTGTTTGCAACCATCAGAGCAATAACAATGCCCTCGCTTCCACCATCTCATGTAAGGGCCTCTCGCTGGAGGACCCTACACCAGAGCACCACTAAGCAGCCCTGTGCTACTGGGCCCTACTTCCAGGAAAGGTTAAGAAGGAAGCCTGCCAAGTTACCAACAGACAATCCTGCCCAGACTTGGAAGCAGTGGGAAGGGTGGCGCCTTCCCTCGCCTTCCCTCTAGACAAGGCTGATCCATTCAGGCCTAGGTGGATTCTACCAGGATCCAGGATTCAATATCTTCTGTTCCTGTGGAAAAAAAACCAAACAAACAAACAGGCATACTTAGAACTATTGGCAGGTTTAACATTCATTTCTTTATGGCATTTTCATTCTCTAAGTTAGACAATCCCAGAGTCCACTTTTTACTAAAATTAATCATTTTCTTTAAATAGTTATTACTTCTGAAGTCTTGCTATATGTGCCTCTTACTTGGCTTTCAATGAGGAAAGGTTTTGGAAATAAAGAGAAAACTAGTTTATGTCCATGAGGCAGACTGAAATCTTACCAGGCTGAGACCAGATTCATCTTAGTAAAACTGATATTACAATACAGACCAGTAATTTCCTGTCCTATAGCTCTGAAACCTTTCTTGCCTGTGACTCAGTTTCCTACACTAAGGAGCTGTTGCCACAGTAGTCAGGGTAGTCAGAGGAAGGAAATGCTTGCTTACCTTTGCTGTGTTTGGAATAACCACTCCACATCAAAGAGGTGACTCACTCTGCCCACTTTGCCAGCCCCGAGCTTGATTCCCACCTCCCACCACCCTTTTCTGGCTGTGTTGTGCTTGCCTGCAGAGGCCTTCCACCAGCAAGTCCAGGTGTGCGGAGCCTGGCACACTCAGCTCCCTGAATGACTAGGCTTTCAGAGGGGGGTTGCCCTACAGGTTGGGACCTGAAGGTGACCACCAATTTGCCCAATCTACAGTTCAAAGTGTATGATTCAAAGTCAAGAAACTGGGCTTTCACCTGTGCTGCTCAAACAGCACAAAGGGAAAGGAAATTATTTTGTATGCTCCTCTTAACACCAAACATGTAACCTGAAAAGGTTATAAGTACTTCTTTTACTTGCTGTTAGAGAAACGTGTTGCTTATTCCAGAAGGCATCGGGTTCATTTTGGTGAGTTTGACAGTGTTATCATAGTGTGGGGCAGATGGAAAATGGTCAAAATGTTTATTCCTGATGGCAATGTCTCTCTATGGATGGAAATTTGGATAAATTACTTTAGAGATTCTTAGGAAGAATCCATACTTCCTTTGATAAAATTTACTACTAGATTCAATCTTGAGGCGAATGTAGGCATAGAAAAATAAAGTACTTTGGAATTAGTAGAGAAAGTTTGCGATTAGACATCCTGGGCAACTGGCTTGTTTTCTTATCAAATAAAGGCAGTGTGGTGCTGAAGGAGTTTGGAGTCAGACTGACCTGTTCTAAAATCTCAGAGCACCACTGACTAGCCACACCACTGCTGGGGCTTGATGTCCCTAACTTTCAATTTCCTCAGGTAACAAAGAGAGCAATGGTGAATTTTTCCTCTTAAGCTTATTTTAAGGATTAAAGACGATATTGCAAATAATATTCTAAACCCAGAACCTGGGACACAATTAGCATTCAATTAATTTTAGTTACACTCTGAACCTATCTCCTAACTGGGAAAAATAGAAGAATAAAAGATGTCATACTCCATTGCAGAGGGATGTTGCAGGTTACATGATGCAATAGGAAGAAAGTGCTTCCCACGTGTGATTTATTAGCATTATCTAACTCCCTATTGAGCCCATTCCTTTTTACAACATCTGAATGTGGACCCACTGCTCTCATCATTGACCTTGTCCTTGACAATTTGCACATAGGTTCAGCACACCAGCATTTAGAGTACTTTAGCACATGATTATTTCCATTACCCATGAGTGTGACAGCCTGCATGTGTTTATGCAGCGTGATCCTCTCATATTTTTCCATCGAATGTTCCCGTTGCCAGCTCTCCCCCATGGTTGTATTAGGCAGTAAGCTAGACATGAGAAGAGAGAGGGCGGTCAGGCTACGTTACAAAAGAAAATCAAGTGACACTTCTGAAACATCTGTGGATCAAAGTATTTCCAATGTTGGCTGCCCATCTGGAAAGGAGGAGGAGATTAGAAAGCCCAGCATCCCGGGGTCCGATCAGTCACTCCAGCATCCCAGAGCAGTGACTGCTCGGTCTCTTACCAGTGAACCGAATGGTACCTTTGAGGTGGGCATCCAAGTGGTCCTTCCAAAACAGCGAATGGAAGCCTTGGCAAAGGAGACTTGACCAACTCTGAGAAAAACAAAAGAAGTGGAGGAAGAAAAGGGCCAGCTAGAGAAGTTTGGCTTCAATAGCCAATGCAAAAATGAGAAGAATGATGGAAGAAAGAAGGTTCTCTCCCTCTGGGGGTGAGTCTGCTGACATAACGTCCTGCTGGTCACGGGCCCTTGTCATTTACCACTAAGCTTGCCTGGAAATGGCCTCCCACTTGGCCAAGGCTGCTAAATGCTGCTTCAAGGGACAGAGACTCCCTACTGGACATGACCAGCTGCTCACAGGAGTCTCAAGAATAGAGATAATTGTCCTCAATAGGAGGATAGCTTTTTTTTTTTTTTTGGTGTTGTTGTTGTTTACTAGAGGTTTCCTAGTAAAAAATGGGACACCTCTCTGCTACCCATAATCACTGGTACAGTGAGGAACAGGAACCTCTTGATGATGAAGGAGACATGTAAACAATGTTTCCATCACCTGGCAGGTGTCTAGCCAGGACTGCAACCAGTGCCTGCTCCCCTTGCAAAAGGCACAGGTATCTTCCTCTTCCCCAACAAGCCAAACTACGCCACTCCTCCTCCCCCCATTGGTTAAGTAAAGCTTGGGGTAAGAAGTCAAGCCCATGAGTACAGGGCACAGTGGACAGATCCATCTCTAACCCTCTCTCCCTGTCTTGACTGGGCACAAAATAGATGGCTTCCTGGCACTCTTTCTGTGTATCCCTCCAACAGAGACACAATAAAGAAAAAAGAATGAATATTCCAGTAAGAACTGGTCCTAATAATTTCTGCATCAATCATTGGACAGTTTTCATTTTCTTTTCAAAGGGAGTTTCAGATAAGCCATAGGCTAATAGGCCCAAATTTAAAAGGACTCTGAAAGATAGGGGGTCTCCGTTTCCTAGCTAATTAAAGGTGGCTTGCCAAATGGCTTCCTTGCTAGCTCACCAAAATGTTAGAGATGTGCAATGGTTTGAAGTAGTCACTGAAATAACTGAATAAAAGAAGGAATTTAGTGAGAAAGAGTTTTTTAAAAATCTATACGGCAGGCTGGGCCTCATCCTAGTGACTGTAGGCCCTGTGAAAAATATAGTTTTAGATTTTATGCACAAAAGATGTATCAGCTATTCTTTGGAAAGTCCCCTACTTTTTACTCATTTTCTGATCAGTCCACCCAAGGTCTTGATCAACCCTATTCCCCCAACAGCCCAGGTTACACCTGCCCGTATCTGTCTATCATACTGGAAGGTTCCTAAGGGCATTAATCCATCTCGTTCCCAGAATACCCCCACTGCAGGGTCTTAATCAGCCCCATTCCCGTAATAGCCCAGGTTAGTCTGATCACCTCTGCCCTGCTCGTGTCTAGGTAACTGCCTAACACTTGTGGATTTAGGAGAACTGAGATCTGCCACTGGTGGTATGGCTCAATCTATTTTGGGATGGTTCCAGGGCCGGCACCTGTTGAAACTAGACCCCTCCAGGACTGTATTGGCAGTAGAATGACCTGTCCGTGTTACAGCAAATCTTTTCTTTCCCCACCTTTCCTTTTAGGCAGCCAGTTAGTCTTTTTTGGCCCACCCTGTTAAGTAATAATGCTTCTGGGGCATTTGGAAAAGAGTTGGTGTGAATGGGTTTATGTTACCCAGATTGCCTCATTATTACTCATAGCTAATTGGGAAATTTCCAACCATTTCTACTTGATCCCAGCTACCTAAGGGATTTGAACTGACATCTGTTGTGAAGCTCATTTGAAAAGAGCTTGTCTGAGTATTAGGTTTCATTCAATAGACATTAAGTGGGAACCATTAGTAAGGGGGTGGTATGAAATAGAACAAAGTCCTTCTGGTTTTAGAAAAAGACGATTTAGGTTCATAATATTTCTTTTCAATGTTGTGAGCAAGAAGAAAGATTTTTTCGCATAAAAACCCTGAGTAGTAGTAAATGTTAAATAAATAGCATCTGTTATTAGTATTGTTTTCTTACTGTCCTGAACTTTTCTTGCAAAAGGAAATGCTTTGAGAAGTTATCCAGTTCTTCTTAAGATGTGCCTATCCTACAAGATTGTTGTGTGTGTGATATACAGAGAAAATTAGTGGGGAAATGCTTTGCAAAACAACAAATATAGACTTACCATGGTAATCTAGAGAAATAGCACTTGGAATCTAAAAAGTACGGAAGGCTATACCAGACACAGTGATCTTTATTAGAATATAGGATAAGAAAACAAGAAAAAAATCAGCTTAAGGCATAGTTGAGATACATTTTCATATACTTCTTTGATTGGTCCACCTCTGATATGGATAACTCTGGAATTTCTAAAATAAACTTCATTTGGTGGTATTCATTTATGTATACCCATGTCATTTGTGTGTATGTGTGTGTGTACATTAAAGATTTCTATTTGAACAATTTTCACTTTATTGATTCTTAAGGAAAAGTTAGATTTTACTTTTAATATCTTACTAAAAAAATTCAGACAACATGAACATAATAACAGAAACGAAACTAAGCTAAACATGTCTTAATACTACTAGATAGTTGAATTTACACATACCCTAGATCTATAAGGCTTAGAATATTGCTCTTATTAGTTCAACCCATTCTTTATCTGTGAGTAATTGGATAATCTTTTTAAAGGTGGAATTTCTTTAATAATCTGGAAAACCCCACACTACTCTGTTATACAGAGTTGCAGGGCACTTATTCTCAGTAAGCTGCCTCAATCAAAAGTTTGGCATTGGGGTTACTGTGGCAACATAGGCACAGGTTATTAGGTTATCTGGATAATTTGATCAGTAAAGATAGCCCATATAGGCATATAACTCAGTCCTCCAAGTGTTGTGGCAGGTTTTATTTGCTTGCTTTTCCCAGGTAATTACACCAAATTTCCACATCACTTGGCTCTGTAGACAGGGTGAAGATTTTTAGCTCCTGTTCAGAGGGTTCAGAAAGCCTGATTTGCATAATTGGGATTCTGCCTTTAAAACATCTATCCATAAATGTTTAACTGAATAATTTGCCTGAACTTGCCTTTCAGAGTTTTTTTATGTGGGTTGATGTTTGCCATCCATGACAATGGCATTTTACAAGCCTCCCTAGAAATATATGTCTTAAAATTCTTTTCCCATTTATCTTCTTCCCCTTTTTTCTTCCAACCATTTTTCATAAAATTATACAATACTAGACTTTGATGGAACGATAGAAATTGTTCCTTACTCCAGTATTTCTCAAACTTCATTAATTCCCACACGTGGATTTTAAAATACCTATTTATTTAATACTTTTTCTATGTGATTTCTCTTAAAAAAAAAAAACCCACTAAAATGCCTTTCTTAGATACCTTCTGCATAACTCTATTAATATCATGGATTTTGTAGGCTATTTTTTCCAGGTATATGATAAAAGTAATGCATAACAAATCAAGTTCCTACAAATACCACCTAAAATCATCTCGTTTAGCTTTAGGAAACATTGTCCTAGACTAGCCTTCACATGAGAAAACTGAGACCTAAAACAGGGCAGTGATGTTTTCCAGAGCAAAAAACCCAGTAAGGAGCAAAGCTAATAGTTGAAACTATGCTTTTGGATGTGAGGCTTAACGTCAGGCCTTTCTTACTACACTGCAGTGAGTTATGCTTGTTGGTTACCTATCTGGCACGGCTGTAGGAAATAATCACTAACTAAAAGATTATAGAAAAATTATGAGTAGCAATGCAATGAAAACAGCCCCCCTTCCTATTTATTTGTTCTTTAATAACTCTTAGGCTACCAAGGTACCACAGATACTTCAAGAAAGTGGCTCTCAACAAAAGTACTCATATAGGGGTTCACAACAACTTTCCAAGAGTCTGGGAAGTGTTTATGATGTTTTCAGACTCACACTTTTCCAATAAATTCCTCCCTAAAAAATGGTTACAAAAAAATCGCAAGTTTTATCCACCTGGAATCTTAGTATGATACATTGCCTTGGAGTGAAAACACTTTAGCTATGACACCAAACGTATGGATAAACAATACTGAACCATGTTGGCTGTGGAATAGGGAAGAGTTTCATGTCTGGGCAACAAATCATATTCCTTTGCTTTCCACAAAAATGAAAAAAAGGACTAAACATTTTCAGCTGATAGATCTTTAAAAACTTTTTTGCATTATAGATCAATATGTAATTTTTGGCACAAAAGTCATTAAGAAGTCCAAGAATTAAACATCATAACTATAATAAAAGTCCTTCCATTTCCATTTACAAATGAGAGGTTTTTTGTTTTCGCATTTATTCAATTAAGATGAAAAATCAGAGAATAGAATTAATACTAAACTCTAACTCATTCTAGCATTGACAGTAAGTAAAAAACTAGTCCTATTTATCTGCTTAAAAGATACTATTCATTGTTTTAATTTAATATATATTTATCAATATTTTAATATAATTATATTAAATATGATTCAATAATATAATATGTTTTCTAAATTATTTACTACTAATATTTTTAATATTATTCAGACTTTAAAAAATATTTAGAATCTATTAGGAAATCTAAAAATTAAATTTAGCTTTTATTTTTGCTGCAAAGAAGTATAATAGAGTTTTTAGTAGAAGATTTTGATAAATAAAATAATGTAATATTAAATTATATAAAGTTAAGATAAAACCTGGTAAAGAAAGGAAAATTTAAAAATGGATTCAACCATATAGGGAAGATGTAAAATTTTCAGTTGTTAAAGAAGAGCTCACATATAATTTTTTTAGATTATTGATAAGAGTAAATTAAGTCACTTTGATATCAAAGTGTTACAAGATGCATTTAAAAATACATAAAATTTTTAACCAATTTAAAAAACAGTTGTAAAGGATTAATATTTAAAATAAATGAGAATCTGTAATTATTTACATTTTGGAAAAGGTTAGATGCCACCTTAAAATTTTGCAAGAGATTTTCAATTCCTGTAAGAAGTACACAAACAGAAAGTTTGAAGACCATTGCTATCAGGGCTGGAACTGGTTTGCTGGCTATAGAATGCTCCATAGAATCTCATCAGCCTGGTTCTGGTTTCCTGGAAATGAATACACAACTGTCCAAAGAAGCACACCTAATCTGGAGCTGCCAGCATTCCTGAGATGGTCTTTCAGATTTCCAAGACTCAGGTGAGCCTGGATGCTCTGTGGTCTTTCTGCCAATTATACTAACATCTGCGGAAAAGTCCATATCATGTTAGGAAAGGCTTCATTCCATACAAAGAAATTTTCCCCTTCTCTCCATGCCACTAGGGAATGTAACTTCTCTATTTACCAGGTAAAATAAAATGGTTCTTCTCCACTTTCTTATAAAAGTTAGAAAAGTCCAAGGCAGATATCTATTTGAATAAGAAAAACAGAGTGTTGGTGGAATCACACCTACAGGGCATCTTACAAGGGTAAGGGTGAAACTCAGCAAATGTGAAATGTAAATGTCATGCCACGGTAACTAGGAAAATGCCAGGAAGGCTATGTTGACTATTGGGAAGAAAAGGTGTCAAATGG